>JAPYYJ010002971.1:0-12109 GCA_028533885.1 Nasua narica | reverse complement strand
ACTATGGAAAGAACCTAGATGTCCATGAACAGATGAATGGATAAAGAAGATGTGGTATATATATATACAATAGAATACTATGCAGCCATCAAGAGAAACCAAATCTTGCCATTTGCAACGACATGGATGGAACTAGAGGGTATTATGCTAGGTGAAATAAGTCAGAGAAAGACAGTTATCACATGATCTCTCTGATATGAAGAATTTGAGAGGCAGGGCACGGGGTCGTGGGGGGGTGGGGGAGAGAAATGAAACAAGATGGGATGGGGAAGGAGACAAACCATAAGAGACTCCTAAACTCACGAAACAAACTAAGGGTGGCTGGGAGGTTGGGGGGGGTAGGGTTATGGTTATTGGGGAGGGTATATGCTATGGTAAATGCTGTGAAATGTGTAAGCCTGATGATTCACAGACAGGTACCCTGGGGCAAATAATACATTATATGTTAATTTAAAAAAATCCCTAGTAGGTTATGTACTGTATGATTCCAACTACATGACTTCCTAGAAAAAGATCAGTGGTTTCCAGCGATCAGGGGAGAGGAGGGAACACATCGGTAGAACATGGAGGATTTTTTAGAGTAGTGAAACTACTCTGCACTGGTAGGTACTTGTCATTATATATTTATCCAAACCCACAGAATCTACAACGCTGAGAGCTAACTCTAATGTTTTTGTGTTGATGTAGGTTCATCAATTTATCAACTGCCTGCCTCTAATGGGGGGATGTTGATAACGGGGGAGGCTGTGCATGTGTGGGGGTTGGAGTATATGGGAAATCTCTGTGCCTTCCTCTCCATTTTGCTGGGGCCCTAAAAGTGCTCTGAAAAATAACACCTATTTTCTAAAAAATCTACTGGTAAAATGTAATAGATCTTAGAGAGGGCAAACCTTCCACTGGTCCGCTGTTCTGAATTCCAAGTACCTGCCAGTTTATTCCATGTTTTCCCACTGCCACTAGCAAATATCTGGATATCTGAAGGGGCCTTGGTGAAAGAAGATTTGGTGGGGGGACTTTTAAGAAGGTATCTCTGGGGAATGGAGGGCCATCCAGAGAAAGAACAAATAGACCATCTAAATGGTCTAAATAGACCACCTAAATAAACCATCGTAGGTAGGCAGTGAGCAGGGAACATTTGTTGCAGGAAGCTGGGCTATGGGGGTGGAGGCCAACATCTGAATTTGAGTTCCACAAAAGGCAAGGTGGTTCAAAAGACAATGTGACTCAAAATGGATCAAAGACCTAAATATAAGAGCTGAAACTATAAAGCTCTTGGAAGAAAACAGAGGGGTAAATTTTCATGACCTCGGATTTGGCAACGGTTTCTTAAACATGACACCGAAAGCACAAGCAACAAAAGAAAAAAAAAGTAGATAAATTGGACTTTGTTAAAACGAAAAACTTTTGGGCATGAAAGGATACCACGGAGAGAGTGAAAAGGTAACCCACAGAACAGGAGGAAACACTTGCAAATCCTATACCTTCTATGTGTCGAGTATTGGGCATAGATGAAGAATTCTTACAATACAACCATAAACAAACAACTCAAAGTGGACATAGTTGGGGCACCTGGGTGGCTCTGTTGGTTAAGCGTCCGACTCCGGATTTCAGCTCAGGTCATGATCTCAGGGTCCTGGGATCGAGCCCTGCATCGGGCTCCATGAGCATGGAGCCTGCTTGAGATTCTCTTTCCCTCTCCCTTTCCCTCTGCCACTCCCCCTCATAGCAAGTGCATGCTCTCTCTCTCTCTCTCTCTCTCTCTCTCTCAAAAAAGTGCATAACATGAATAGAAATATTAAGAGCCTACTGTTGATCAGCAGCCTTACCAATAACACATATAGTTAATTAGCACACATTTTGTATGTTGTATAGATTACATATATATAGTGTAATATGTATATTACAATCCATATTACATGTACATGTAATGTATATATTACAATAAAGTAAGCTAGAGAAAAGCAAATGTTATTAAGACAATCATAAGGAAGAGAAAATACATGTATGGTACTTACTACATTTATGGGGAAAATATCTACGTATAAGTAGACCCGCGTGGTTCAAATCCATGTTGTTCAAGGTCACCTGTAATTATCTTGTTAATCTATCACTTTGCACATGTAGAGTCTAGAATACAGCTTAATACTTGCAGATATATACAGTCTCAGCTAGAGTGTAATACTTGCACGACTCCACATATACAGATGATCTTAAGTAGTGTTTAATAAAGTAATGGAAGTAGTCCACCAAATGTAATACAAAAGTACAATGTGATCATTTACTCTCTCGCCTGGCTTTTGATGAAGAGGCTGGACAAGCCAGCACCGGGTTGCACTGAAGGAAGGCTTGCAGGTTGTAGAATTGTCTGGTTCCTTCCTGAACTGAGGAACGCTGCCAAGTCTCCAAAAGGTCCCTCTTGTCAAAAAGGCAAAGAGGAACGAGGCCATGTACCATGCTGATCTTCCCTAAACCAGAGAGCCTGTGACGGTAACTCTCCTTGAAGAAATCGCATTCTGGAAAAGCTAAGAGAGGTCTCCAGGGTCTCACTACAGAGTACGGAAGAATCAGGTTCAAGTCTACGTTTGCCCCGATCTTAAGTCTTTCTGCTCTCCCACATTGCCGTCCAAGCTTTTCAGGCAGATGTCCAAAGCTCTCGACGATCTTACGCCACCTTTTTAAATACCTATTTTAAAACCTCGTCGTTTCAGTGTCCCACTGTAACCAGATTGACTATGCCTTCATCTTACAAGCCTGGCTTCTTATTCCTTATTCCTAACTGCAAGCCTTACGGTATTTCCCTTCCTTACTCCAGTCTCAGGGCATGTCATTCCCCACAAGCTTCAGAACGTGATTCCGGTCCCACGGCATTCGTGAAATGCTCTCTCACCACTCCAGCTCCCGCCCAACTGACTTTCTTTGAAAAACAAAACCAAAGCACTTTGAGACCAATTATTTCTATAACTAATCTGGGCCCTTCGCTATTGTCCGACACAATGTTTTGGTTTTGTCCATCTCTTTTACTTCTTTCTCTCGCAGGCTTTTTCAACCCCAGCACTATTGATATTTGGCGCCAGGCAGTTATTGGCGTGTTTTACGGGAGAGTTAGGAACGTCCCTGACCTCTCCACCCGCTAGATGCCTCTAGCACTCGGCCACCCCCAGTCATGACAGCCAACCATCCAGACGTGATCAGATGTCTCAGGGGCTGGGGAAGGAGAGCAGAATCACCCCCAGTTGAGAACCAGTTCTAGGGTGCCTCCCTGAACCTCAGCAGCAATACAGCTGAAAGTTACATTTCTCAGACTCTGTTGTCACTGGGACCCCAGGACAGGAATCGGTTCTGACAAGTAGGTGAACTTGTGCTGGATTTGAAAGGTTACAGTGCGGTGGTGACTGTCTTCCTTTGCTTCTGGCTGTTTTCAAATGGAAAAAAGAATGTGGGCTGTGGACATGAACAATATTTCTGTAGCAACATTCCTTGTCCATTCTCTGGGGTGTTGAGAGGAGTCATGCATGCATGCAGGGGGAGAGTGGTGGTGGAAATGAGAGCTCCATGTCCCATTCTCTAGCTTTATGAATGTCAAGAGGCAGTTTCCATAATAGCACAGTGCTGGTAGCTTCCAGATTCCAGCTTCCTGATTCCTGGATGGCGGTTATTCAAGTGTGTTCTTGAGTTTAACAGATCTGGGGCTGCCCTCAGATTTACCAGCTCCCGGTGATCAGCTGTGGTGTTACGTCAGCCGGTCCCGAGAGCCAATGGAGAATCAACTCTTGAACCCTTCTGCCATTTTTACACATCTAGTTCACTTCCCCAATCTTTTTCTGAATGAAATCAGTGGTTTCTCTTTCCTGTGCTGAACCGACGTACCAATGATCTCTTTGGTGAATTTCCTTTCTTTCTGAGTAGTTAAGTTTCCTAGACTGAGAAGTCACATTTATTTCTCTCATCTGCTTCCCATAATTGCTATCCATTGCAATCCCACTCCCCAAAGTGGGAACTAGAAAAGCCATTCAATTAATTTGTGTTTGGCATTCATTAGAAAACTTGCTTGATGAATAAAGACTTGGAAAAAAAATAAAGATGAAAGAAAGAGACCCCCCCACACACACACCCCTTTCAGTTTTTTATCTTCTCCAGCATGTTACAGAGCTTGAACCTGCATGTCTGATCCAACAGAGAGAAACTACTTCTGGTGGGAAACTGGTGTGAGATGTTCTTACTGATGGGCTCAGTCGTACTGTCCATTCCAAGGCTAATGGCTATAGAAAATACCCAAAAGTACTCTCTCCCTAGAATAATACCAGTCAGGTTTTTGGCCATAGATAGATGTCCATTCACTGATGGCTCCTGAGTTTACATCCCCATGCCTGGCCTCTTGCCTGAGCTCCAAACTTCTATGGCCCGGTCTGCCTCTCTCCCTGTCTTCTGCTTCTTAGAAAATGACACCACCATCCACTCATGTCAAAAACCTAGAAATAATGCTCAATCTCTCCTTTTCCCTCCCCACCCACCGTGAGACTACCAGCCATCCTGCATCACTTCTCATTCCCTCACTGGTCCCACTGCTTTCACTCTTTCTCCCACATTTAAACACGAATCAGATCATGTCTCTACTCCATTGAGATCTGGTCTACAGCTTCTCAACAGAATGAAATCTATACCTTTTAATCCAGGGAGCAGAGCCTTCTAAGATGTAGCCACTGTCTGTCCCCCAAACTCATCCTATCCCATTCTCCCCTTATCCTTATGCCCCCGCCCAGGTCTTTCTTCTGTTCCCTGAACTCCCAAGTTCTTTACTGCCTTAGGGCCTTTGCAACTATTTATCTCATCCTTACTCTGGCTCCTCGCGTGTCTGCTTCTTCTCATCTTTCAAATCCTGGTTCACATGTCACCTCTGAGACACGGTTTGCTTGATCATCCCATCTTCAGGAAACCCCACCTTCTAGATCATCCGCTATCATTTCACCCTGTTAATTTCCCCGAGTGCTCATCAGTATCTAAATGACCTTGTCCACCTCTCTGTTTTCTGCTTGATTTCTTGTTTAGCGTGCACTGACAAGATGCAACCCTCAGGAAGGCAAGACCATCTATGTGTCTCACTGCTGCCTCCTAGCCCCTGAAGCAGCACTTGGTACACTGTAGGTCCTCAGGAAATAGTTGTTGAGTGAATGAACAGTTCTTATCCATAGTATTTTATTGTAGAAAATACATATAATCATAGAAATATTTATAAATACATATACATCTTAACTATTTTCAAGTACTCATTTTAGTGCCACTAAGTACAGTCACATGGTTATGCATTCATCGCTACCATCAATCTGTAGCGCACTTTTCATTTTGAAAAATGGAAACTCTCTACCCGTGAAACACTAACTCCCTGTTCTTCCCTCCCACAACCCCTGGTAACAACCATCATTCTACTTTCTTTATGAATTTGACTACTGTAGGGACCTCACCTAAGTAAAATCACGCAGTATCCGTCCTTTTGTGACTTGTTCATTTCACTTAACACAATGTTCTCAGGGTTCACTATGTTGCAGCCGATGTCAGAATTTCCTTCTTTTTTAAGGCTGAATAATATTTCAATGTATGTTTCTACCACATTTTGTTTATCTACTCTTGTGCGTATGGATACTTGGGTTGCTTCCACCTTTTGTCTATCGTGAATGATGCTGCTATGAACTGGAGGTGAAGATATCACTCGAGACCCTGCTTTCAATTCTTCTGCATATATGTATATATATACATATATATATATATCCAGAAATGTCATTGCTGGGTTACATGGTAATTCTAGTTTTAATTTTTAGGGAGCCACCATCCTGTTTTCCATAATGCTACATCATTTTATATTCCCATCAACAGTGCACAAGGATTCCAATTTCTTCACATCATCACCAACATTGGTTATTTTCTGTTTTGTTTCGCTTTGTTTATAGTAGTCATCCTAATGGGTTTGAGGTGACAGTTCATTGTGGTCTTGATTTACAGGTCCCTGCTGATTAGTAATGTGAAACATCTTTTCATTTGCTTCTTGGTCACGTGTGTATCTTCTTAGGAGAAATGTCTATTCAAGTCTTTTGCCTATTTTTAAATCAGGTTTGTTGCTGCTGTTGATTTGTAGGAATTCTTTATATATTTTGGATATTAGAGCCTTATCAAATATACAATTTGTAAATATTTTCTCCCATCCCATGTGTTGCCTTTCCATTCTGTGGATTGTATCCTTTGATGCACAGAGTTTTCAATTTCAATGTAGTCCAAATTATCCGTTTTTTCTTTTGTTGCCTGACCTTTTTGTGTCATACCAAGAAATCATTGCAAATCCAATGTCATGAAGCTTTTCCCTTATGTTTTCTTTTTCTTCTTCTTCTTCTTTAATGATTTTATTTATTTATTTGACAGAGAGAGATCACAAGTAGGCAGAGAGGCAGGCAGAGAGAGAGGGGGAAGCAGGCTCCCTGCTCAGCAGAGAGTCTGATGTGAGGCTCAATCCCAGGACCCCGAGATCATGACCTGAGCCAAAGGCAGAGGCTTCAACCCACTGAGCCACCCAGGGGCCCTCCCATGTTTTCTTCTAAGAGCTTTATACTTTTAGCTCTTACACTTAGATCTTTGATGTACTTTCAGTAGTTGTTAAGGCAAGGCTCCAACTTCATTCTTTGGCATGTAGGTATCATCCAGTTTTCCCAGCACCATTTGTTGAAAAGACTGTCCTTTCTCCATTGAATGGTCTCGACATCAAAAAAAAAAAATGACCATATATATGTGAGAGTTTATTCTGGGCTTGGGATCTCTCTTTTATTTCATTGGTCTGTATGTCTTTATGCCAGCACAACCCTGTTTTCGATCATCATGGCTTTGTAGCAAGTAATAGAATCAGAAAGTGTGAGCTCTCCAACTTTGTTATTTTTCAAGATTGGTTTGGCTATTCATGGTCCCTTGAGATGCCACAGGAATAGCAGAACAGATTTTTCTATTTCTGAAAAAAATGTCATTGGGATTTTGATAAGGATTATACTGAACCTGTAGATCATTTGAGGAAGTACTGACATTTTAACAATATTAAGTCTGCCATTGAATTCTGTTACATAGTATTTTGTTAAGCATTTTTTCATCAGTATTCATCCGAGATATTGGTCTGTACTTTTCTTGTAAAGTCTTTGTCTGACTCTAGCGTTAGGGTAATGCTACCCTCTGAAAATGAGTTTGGGAGTGTTCCCTCCTCTTCAATTTTTGGACCCCTTTGAGCAGGATTGGTGTAATTCTTTAAATGCTTAGTAGAATTTGCCAATAAAGCCATTTGGTCCTGGGCTTTTCTTTATCGTGAGGTCTTTGATTACTGATTAAATCTCCTTACGAATTATAAGTCTGCTCAGATATTCTATTTCTTCATGATTGAGTCTTGGTAGAGTGTGAGTTTCTAGGAATGTGTCCATTTTATCTGGGTTATTCAATTTCTTGGCATACAAATGGTCACAATACTCTCTTATGATTGTTTTTTATTTCAATACAATCAGTAGTTTTCCATTCTGATTTTAGTTAGTTTAATTTCTCTCTTATTTTTCTTAGACAATCTAGCCAAAGGTTTGTCTATTTTGTTTATCTTTTCAAAGAACCAATTCTTGGTTTGTTCTTCGCCATGTGTTTTAGATCTATTGTTTAAAGGGAAGGAAGGAACCAGAAAACAAATAGCTTGAATCCCTGTAAGATAATTCTAAACTTGGCTGTGTAGGGAAGGAAAATCTTGTTGAATTGAAAGTGACGTCACTGCTTAGGTAGGAACTGGCACTATTTCTGGAAAAGTTCTTTGTCATTCTTCATTGCAGCCACAGCCATGCCTGGAAAAGAGAAATCTTGTTGTGCATCTTGTGCAAAACAGATAATTAAAAATAACTAGTTTATATTTACATATATGCTTCTTAAGTGCCGGGCATTATTCTAAGCACTTCACATATATTAACTCATTTCATCTTCCTAGTAACCCTCGTAGTCCATTGTAATCTTCATAGTGAGGACGTACTATTATTAATTCCATTTTACAGATGAATAAACTGAGGCAGAGTTTGAATCATGGCCAGTAAATGGCAGAATTGTGATTCCCACTCGGGTATTCTGGCTTCAGAGATGCTACACTGCCTCTACTAATAAATGTATCATTTTGATGGGGGTATTGGTGATGGATGAGACATGCAAATTGGGCTCTCCTTTAAAGTTTGCCAGTGGGTCTAGGGGCATGTGGGTGGCTCAGTCAGTTAAGCCACCGACTCTTGATTTCCACTCAGGTCATGATCTCGGGGTCATGAGATCAAGCCCTGGAAGTCCGCTAAAGATTCTCTCCCTCTGCCCCTCCCCTTGCATTCTCTAAAAATAAAGACATAAATCTTAAAAGAAAACAAAACAAAACATTTTGCCAGCGGGTCTGAATGCTACTTAGAATCTGCCAGTGGCTTGAGACATGCTATAGCCCTGCTTACAAAGCTTGCCCTTAGGGCTTTGATTCCAAGGTCTTCACTATTTCAAGCTGAGCTACATGCTAGCTTTCTTCTCTGGGTCTGGACTTCTGTTTAAATCTCTGTGATGAACATATTCCCTTGCCAAGCCTTTACAATGGCTGTGACTCAGCTAATGTCAGCAACACGGTCTGCGATGCCAACATGACACCCTGCTGGGCACTTGAGCATGCATGGTCCGGCTTATCTTAGGGTGCCTACACTTCTGCCGTTCCCCCCTCTGTGGCATCTGTCCCATTTTCAGACTTACTGTGCTTCCTTCCTATTGTTGCTCTGGGTTCATTAAATTTTTCAAATAAAACCTGACTGCCACTTCTCCATTAAGGCTGGCCATTTGATAAGGGCCGCATCTTAAAAGGTTAATCTTGTTATTCTAGAGACCAACAGTAGCAAAAGCGGAACACAATAGGAGCATCCGTGCCCTGGTCAGAAACTTCGCAGGGATTGGAGGAGAAAAGGGTGGATGGAAACCTTCCTTGACACGTCCCCGGGCCACGGATCTGATGCAATAATCTGTAAACACACACACACACACACACACACACACACACACACACACACACACGCACCGTAGTCACAGCGTGCTTCTCCCTCCTGCCAGAATACTGAGTCGGGAAAAATATTCAGACGCTGAGCTGGGACGTTGCTAAGTGAAGGGGAGATTTCAGGTGAGAAGTAAATGTGTAGAGAGGATGCAGTGACCTTTCTTATTTGCAGTGTTTTCATTCTGCAGCTTGCGCGGCGGGGACCCTGACATCAGAAGCTCTGATGGCCCAAGGCTGTGTTGGAGAGGAAATAAATGAGCCTGCCCTACTTCGAGAGGCTCTAGTAATGTGTGTGCTGCACGGAACCTGGGCTGGGCAAGATGTGTGTAGACCGGCGACCTCTAGTGGCTCCAGGTAGGAGTTGCATCTCCTGCTGGGCCCCAGAGGGAACCCTGAGTCAAAGCACACAGGGTCTACGGAGAAGATCCTGTTTGTCCAACACCAACCTGGACATTAGGGAAGATTCAAAGGGATTATAAGTTGGCAAACTTAAGGCATTTGTCCCCTGGCTTGGGAAAATCAAAACAGCACATTGTTTCTCTACTGACTTGATGCCATGGGAGCTTCCAATCACATGGGTCAGAGGAACAATCCAGGAAGCTGAGCCCGGAAGGACAATTGGATGAAAAGAGGAAGGGCATTCCTGGATGAAAGAACAGCATGTCAAGAAGGCAGGAAGAAAAACCTTGACGACACAGAGCAGAGTTTTCTAGGGAGAAAATCGGTGTGTGTGTGTTGGGATGACTGGAAACTAAGCCACATGGCGGGAAGGCCAAGAACAGAAGATCCAGCCCTCCTGAGCTCTTCGTAAAAGCACCCTCCTCAGGTCTCCACTGAGAAATGCTGGACCTCTGATGGCATGATCAAGGATTGCAAATTCAAAGGCTCCCGTGGCCAGATCGTGCATGGAAATGCATGAAACAGACTGGATGGAGGATTCTGGCATTTCAGAGATGTCAACTTTCGTTTTAAAGTTTGCAGTGATATTTAGCCAGCCTAGAGTCATGAATGCAGCTGGAAGGAAGGGAGGCTGTGACAAAAAGGGGAGGGAGGGTTTGGACCTCCTTACCGCGGGCCGCAGTGACTCAACACCGGCCGGTTGTTACTGTCAGGAATGTAGACTCACTTGCCAAGTATTCCAAGCCCGTGAGAGAAACACATTATCTACCATTTTATGTGAAATCTCTCAGTGTGGAAGTGTTGGTTTAACTTTTTAAAACATGGTACAGATGAAACAAAACATTTGGCCTTCAGGTTATCACTTGGTGAGTTGGGGCTCCCTTCATCAAGTTTATTCTGAAGATGTTTTAAGACATGGAATGAAACAGACAGATTTTACTATAATTCTCACGATTTGGCGGAAAGCCAATGACTGCTTTAATTTTTTTTTTTTTTTTTTTTTTGGTGGGAGAGGGGAGTGTTTTTTTCTCTGATGAGGGCCTTGAAAGGGGCTTGCTAGGACGAGCCCTTTGCTTCTGCCTCTCTGCCCCCATTTGCAAGTTGGGGTCACTTTTCTGAGCCTCTGTTTTTTTCCCCTGGAGATATAATTGACATATAACATTTCCCTAGTTTCAGGGGTACCACATAATGGTTTGATATTTGGATATATTGCGAAATGATCACCACAGTAAGTTCAGTTAACACCCATCACCACACAGTAACAAATTTTTTTTCTGATGATGAGAACTTGAAAGGTTTACTCTCTTAGCCTCTTTCAAATATACAACATGGTATTATTAACAGTAGTTGCCCTGCTGTCCATTGCATCCCCAGGACTTACTTATTTTATAACTGGAAGCTTATGCTTTTGACTGCCTTCCCCCCAGTCCCCTTCCCCTCATCCCCCAACTCTGGCAGCCACCCATCTGTCCTCTGTATCCACGACTTCAGTGGTTTATCACCACGGTCTTTAGATTCCACACTTAAGTGAGATCATACGGTACCTGAGGCTCTGTTTTCTCATCAGTTAAACTGGCAATCTAATTAGATGTCCTTTTGGCTCAACAATGTATGATTCCTAAGGTGCCCTTATAGCTAAAGTTCTCTGATTCATCTTCCAATGTGGAAGACGATGTGTTTTCCAGCTGACCTCACCTTACAGAAAGCTCAGAGAGAGTTTCACTTGTGTGCTAGCCTCCTGTCATCCTTCAGGGGAGGCAGTGAGGCGTAGCAAAAGTCATGGTTAACCCTGACCACACATTAGAATGAACTGGAGAGTTCTGCAACAAACCCAAGACCAAGCCTCATTCTGAGCCACCGGGACAAACTGAAGGAGACTCTAGAGAAGGATCCCAGGCATGGGGATATTTTGAGGCCTCCCCAGGTGATTCTAATGTGCAGCCAGGATTTGAGAACCACTGCTGTCGGCAGACGTAGTCTTTCAAACCAGGCTCTGGAATCTGACAAACGGTGGTAGGGGGCAAACCACGCTGGAGCCTGAGACCGATGGAAGGAAAAATGTGGCCCCCTTATAGGCTCATCAAAACGTCCTCCCCTGGTTTAAACAAAGTAGGAAAAGTTGCTAGAACCTCTACAATCAGAAATTAAGACTGTATATAAAGTCTGCATGGCTCGATCTGTTCACTATCGTCAACCTTCATCAGCTCGCTTGGGGGCTCCCTGGACCCACAATGGCAGGAATGGTTCCCTGTTGGTCCTGGTCCCCGCTAATGCAGGCTTTTAACACAGACCAACAACCTCAGTCTGCCTTGATGTAAAGTCGTGATAGTTCATTGACCATGGATATTTTGCATTCCTTTACATGTTTAAAAAACCCTGGAATTCAAACACTCTTCATCTTCATCTTGCTAAATTACTTACCTTGAGTCGTTTGCCGCCCACTCAGAGGAGAGCGCCATTCATTCCCGCCAACCGCGGTTCTGAACTTGGGTTTAAATCCTGCTTCTGCTTGGGTAAGTTCCTGATCCGATCGAAGCCTCTCTTACTCTGGTGTAAGATGAGGTTAAAGCCAGCGGCGTGGTGAGGTTCAATCGAGGTCATGTGCGGAAGTACCTAGCACAAAGCAGGAGCGCTAATGTGAGCTGGCCA
>JAPYYJ010002970.1:0-12109 GCA_028533885.1 Nasua narica | reverse complement strand
GATTAAAGCACAAGAAGAGAAAAGCAAGTCTGGCCCACTTGAGAGGCCAGTTATCTAGGTCAGCCACAGTTTTCTAAAAGGAGAACTTTGTGGGTGGAGTGGCTCTTTCTCTAGTTGTGTAGCAGGTAATATGCTTATTCAATAGGGGTGTCTTTGAAGTGCACACTTGGCAATCAACGGCTCAATGTCAGGCACTTACATTGTAATCAGAAAAACTAATTGTCAGGTACTCTCACTACATGGTCCTTCTCTGATGTTTTTGCCTGTAATTCCTAGCTGTCGTGGCCTCCTCAAGCTGGGAACTATATGCTGGGGAGGGCCCATGACATCATGGTTTGTGGCCAGGGACCTCTCTTTGGGCATGAGGCGAGGGCAGTCATAGAGACCATGTCCTTGAATTTCCTTCTCTTGGGACACCCTGGCCTGTGCTGCCTGCTTTCCAACACTGTAAACCATTACGTTATAGATCTTGTCCTTTTCACAGGTTTTTAAGGCGAGAGGGTAAATATGGACCTTATTACTCTGTCATGGCTGAATGTAGAAGTGATTATTATACAATTTAACACATAGAAAGTCCAAATAACTTTTTTCCCCCAAATACGTTTATTTTATTTTTTCAGTGTTACAAGATTCATTGTTCATGCACCACACCCAGTGCTCCATGCAATACATGCCCTCCTCAATACCCACCACCAGGCTCACCGAACCCCCCAACCCCTCCCCTCCAAAACCCTCAGTTTGTTGCTCAGAGTTCACAGTCTCTCATGGTTCATCACCCCCTCCGATTTCCCCCCATTCACCCTTCCTTTCCTTCTCACAATGCCCTCCATATTTTTCCTTATGCTCTGCATGTAAGTGAGACCATAAGATAAATGACTCTCTCTGCTTGACTTTTTCACTCCGCATAATTTCCTCCAGTCCCGTCCATGTTGATACAAAAGTTGGGTATTCATCATTTCTGATGGAGGCATAATATTCCATTGTATATAGGTACCATATCTTCTTTATCCATTCATCCGTTGAAAGGCATCTTAGTTCTTTCCACAGTTTGGCGATACATTTTATTTATTTATTTGAGAGAGGAAGAGAAGGCACAAGTAGTAGGGAAAAGGTAGAGGAAGAAGCAGACTTCCTGCTAAGCGTGGAGCTCAACATGGTATTCAATCCGAGGACCCTGGGATCATGACCTGAGCAGAAGGCAGATGTTTGATTGACTTAGCCCCCCAGATGCCCATCCAAATAACTTTTATATGAACTTTTTTAATGCTAAATATCCAAGAACTGAAAGTACTCTCAGTGTTTACTCTAAAACTTTTATATGAATGGACATCTGGACGTAGTATTTGAATCTATATTAAAGTATTAATATTGGGCTATCACACTGCTATTCAAAGAAATATTAAGTGATTTCTCAGTGAAAAAAAAAAATAGCCACAACTCACCTACACACCTAGACAGATCAGAAGGTAATACTCGAATCCCATTCATAAGTCACAGAGAATGGGCTAGTTTAAATTGCTACCTGATAGAGAACAAATACCTCATTAATCAAAATGGCACCAGCCTCAGCACGCTAGGAATGTCGTTGAAGATGATGAGTGACATCACAGGGCACTGGGCGTATTGTGTGAGATTCATGAGTGAGTGCAGCTGTTGGCCCGCACTCTGCATGTGCTACAGAGCGGATCCCGTACAAACCTTCCCGTGTGAGTAAATAGACTCAGGAAAGGAAAACACAGAGGAAACCAATGAGCAAAAACAAAGGCAACTAAATATCCATTTTCATAAATTATTTAGCTGAATCTTAGGATAAAAGAAATGTCCAGCCAGAGCTAATACCAGCCTAAGACTGTAGAATGTCTGCTGTTACATCAGAACTAGAAAATATTCAGTGTTCTGATGGCCAGTGTCCCTCATTACATGTATCTTCGAAACTGCGTGTGAGGCCCAGCAGCGACCTTCTATCCTCCTTCACTCTAAGCCCCAGAGCTTTTTCTGTTAAATATTGCATGACTAATATTTTCCTTCAAATGATTTGTAAATACTTTGCAATTTCTGAAACCTGGCCATTCCCATTTTATCACTTCTTTTACTTCTGATTTCGATCCCCTCTTGCTAAGTGACCTTAAAGTCAACCATCCGCCTGCCTAGTATGGACCATTCTTCCTTTGTCCTCAGTGACACCACTGATGAGAATTGCCAGTCTTAGCCTAGAGTCTAGGCTTAGTGTTCTTTATTTTTTTCTCTCATTTAATATATTCCTTATTAACATTTCCTTACTTTTTTTTTCTTTACAATTTTTTACTCTCGTGTTGGGTAGTCAAAGGGTCAAATGGCTTAGGGCTCAAAATCTTCTGTGTCCCTTAGTAGCAGGACAAGTCTACTGCCAGGCGTGATGTGCAACATCTTGTGTCTCTGTGGTTAATAAGTCAGTGGGCAGAAACCCACCAAGTAGTCAAAGAGCCTTGTAAAGAACTGGGTCCCTTGAATAGGATCCTTGAAAGACAATATTGCACTGTTAAATGTCTCATTCGGATCTGGTTCATGTATGGAAGGGTCCTGCGAGTGATTAATAGATGCTTACTAATCACTCTGAAGCTTACTGCCTTAGAGAAACATTGCTCTATGGCTCATGATTCCTCGGGAGAGGAAACTGAGCCGGGCACAGGGAGGGCTGCTTATCTCTCTCTGCTCCTCGTCGTATCTACTGGATTCAGGCTGAGGTTTCAAGGGCAGCCTTCCCACCTGCTAAGTAAGCCTTCGCTTACATGGCTCAAACTGTCCTGGCTCACTTGCTTTCCCTTCATGTGACCTTTCTTTATACGGAGTGGCTTGTCCTATAGGATACCCACTTCCAGGTGGCCTCTTTCCATCAAGGTAGCGTAGACTCTTTCATATGGCTACTGGATTCTACTGGGAGCAAAGAGAAAGCTGTAGGACCTCTAACTGGATGGCTTTGAAACTCCCGTGATGTCACCTGTGTGGCACTCTTTTGGTCAACGCAAGTTGCAAGAATATCCTAGATTCAGATGGTGGGGGTCACAGACTTCTCCCTTGAATCTGGGATTCAAGTCAAAGTCACAAAGGGAGTGTTGACACAGAAGCCTGATTTATGGGGGACCATTTTAAACGTTTATCACTAAGGCTTGTCCCAAGACTGCACCAAATGATTATAATTCTAGGTCACAATAAATAGCACAACTTCTAAATTTAAACATAACTATTATACATGTGTGGTCTCAGAAGGATAAGACGATCAGATAGCTTCTCTGGTCCCACTTAGATTGGCAAAGGGCCCCTGTTAAATTTTCCTGTAGTCCCTTGTGCTCAGTGCCCCCGGAATATCAGTATCACTTGGTCGAAGAATTGTCTTTTTACTTGACCGTTCCTGGGTGCCATGGACTATGTCCTATGCTCCTTTGACTCTGCTAAGGTTGGCACAATACCCTTTATATAGGACCTACCCATTCACTGGATGAAAAGAAGTGACTGTACTTAAATTATATATTTTGCATGGAACTAAATTAAAATCCTTATGGTCCCTAGATTAGATTATTTTTCATATATCCCAGATCTTATATCTAGTAATCTAAGATATGAATGAAAAATAATGTTTTAAAAGCGGCTAAGATTTTGTTCTGTTTTCTCCATATTGCATAGAGTAAGGTTTGTCTCCTATGACTCGGAAGGTTCTTAGAGGGCTCCTCTTGAACTAAGTGACAGTTGGGGCTGAAATAGAATTTCATTCAATGATTTTATTCTACCATATAAAATAAGCATGATGATATGTGCTAGGTATGCCTGCAGATCTCATAAATATCAGTCATTCTAGGAAAGAGGACTCATTCATTGAATCAAAATGGAAATGAATACAAAGCTGACGATGTCAGGAGCACCAGCTGAAAAGCTTTTCCTAGACGGTGACAACGTAATAACCTCCAGTCAGGAAGAGACCACACCCTCCTCTGCTCACCCTATTCCCAGCTGCTGGCGCAGAGCCTGGTAGATGAGGGACCCTATTTGTTAAATGGAGGGTAAGCAATGCTAGAACTTTCTAAAGAGAATACCTAAAAGTTGAATTCTTCCGCATGTTTATTTGTTTAAATGAAGTGCAATTCATAGAGCAGATTTCTAGACACAGCAGGCACTTGGAAAGCATGTGACATCCAAAGGGCCCTCTGCTGTATTGAAGAAGCACCTTGTTTCCAAGGAAACGCTCTTAGCCTTGTGCTCAACCTTTGGCCTCCAGTCCTGAGAGGCCACGTGAGCACACAACAGTCTCTCGTCAAGAGACTGCATCTGAGGCGCTTCTTTGCGAAATTTTACCCAATGTCACAAACTTCCTCAAAAGCCTTTGGTTGAACAGATCTGCATAAGAGCTGAAAGATTAAGGTGAGTATTGTGTCTAAATCCTTAGCCTTTTGCTATTCGTGTACATTTCCCCGAACATTCTGCAAATGGAAAGAAAGCGTTCTGCAGCAGCATTGTGTGCATGTCACAGATGGGTCCCTTTGAAATTAACCCTCAGTGAGACAGTTGTCAAGCGATGGGTAAGGAAGGAGTATTCACAGAGGACAAGAAAGCTGTAAGATAGAAGTCTGATATAAGAGGGAATCAACATGAGAAACACATCCGTCTCAGAGCTTTTTCACTTATGTTTGTGAGATTTTGTACACCAAGTGTTTGTGCCCCCCCATATTCATATGCTAGAACCTAACCCCCAGTGTGATAGTCTTTGGAGGTGGGCCGTTAGGAGATGACTGGGTCATGAGGGGGAGCCCTCAGGAATGGGATCAGTGTTCTCATAAAAGAAGCTCCAGAGAGTTCCCTTGTCCCTCTGCCGCGTGAGGACAACAGTGAGAAGATGGTGGTCTGTGAACCAGGAAGCAGGCCCTCACCAGACACTGAGTCTGTAGATGCCTTCATCTTGGACTTCCAGCCTCCAGAACTGTGAGAAATGAATTGGTGTTGCTTATCAGCCAGCCAGTGTATGATATTTTGGGGTTATCACAGCCCAAATGGACCGAGACAGTGAGGAATTACATTAGATCATCTATGTACATTACTTGGCCCAACGTTTTCCGGGTAGCTCAATAAATTGTAGCCATCGTGATGAAGACGGTGATGAAGATGATAGTTAATGTTATAAAACAGAAATGCCTGAAGTTCATATTATTTTCCAAAATATGCTATTAGTCAAATTTCCCGTGCATTTAAGACTGTAACTGCTGTTGCCTTGAGAAATATTTAAGAAAACATCCAAGTCGCAAGCTTTGGTCAAGAGCCTATAGTGCTTACCAGCTTTCACACCTCGGGTCCCCTACAAGCATTGTAGGCTCGAGTGGGTTCTGCCTGATTTGTGATTGGCATTTGTTAGGACAAAGTAGGAGTAGAAGTAGATGTGCACTTGTGTGCATGCTCTGTGCATGTGTGCGAGTGTGTGTGTGTGTACATTGATAAGAATGATACTGGTGTCACAGCATGAAGTGGATGTCACTGGAAAGCAGGTCATACCTGGAAGGCCTCCCTGTTGTCTTGGACACAGACCTCTTCTATCCACAGCTGCCAGTGAATTAACGTCAAATCGGCAAACCATCCATGTAGGAACAGGACTGCATAGTTTGGGAAAAATCACAGATCTGATTTTTAAGATATCTAATCCCAGTAAACATTCCAGTGAGCCTTGTCTTTAATTTGCTCTTTGGAAAATAGGTTTACTAACCACTTATACTTTCAAAGTTATTATAGCTTTATGCTCATGCATGAACGTGCATTCTCTATCAGAACACGCTTGCTATATTGATACATTTTCCTTTTTGGTATTTTAAAGGATCATGGCTAATATATAGTGGTGACTTCTAGATGCCATTTTATGTACACAGACATATAATTATGTCCGTTCTGATGATTCTGCATCACCGAGCACTTTGTCGAGTACATTTCTACACAGCATGTGTCAGGTGTGGGCTTGATGGAAATGACACAGTCGTGGGCGCATTAGAGGAAGTGCCTGTTTTCAGCAGCTGGTGGAGAAGATGGACAGATAATTAAATGGGCCACAATAGGGAAGGCCTATGATGGCGAGACAGAGGCATAATATAGTCTCCAAATTTTCTCAAATTTGTTAATTCATCTTTTCTTTGACTTACCGCTCTCAGGTGATGTGAAGAGATGATTTATTACTTGCTACTTGGTTGCTCTGAGTTTTAGCATTTCATTAAAATCAAGCCTTACATTTTTGTATTTCAAAAGGTAAAAAGGAAGATGAATATAGTAAGGAACTGTTTCTCTAAAATTAACACTCAAATATATATATATATATATATGTATATGTATATGTATATATGTATATACATATATATATAGTCATATAAGTCATATATATATATATATAGTCATATAATATATATTGAACTTAGAACTTTCCCCTTAAGAAATAGTTATTAAACATGAATGGAGGGGTGCCTGGGTGGCTCAGTGGGTTAAAGCTTCTGCCTTCGGCTCAGGTCATGATATCAGGGTCCTGGGATTGAGCCCCGCATCGGGCTCTCTGCTCAGTAGGGAGCCTGCTTCCCCCTCTCTCTCTGCCTGCCTCTCTGCCTCCTTGTGATCTCTCTCTCTCTCTCTGTGTCAAATAAATAAATAAAATATAAAATAAAATAAAACAAAATAAACACAAATGGACAAATCCGATGCTAATGTTGAGGTAGTTCCATTATTTATCTTCTTGCCTACAAGGAGTCATAGGTGCATAATCTCAGGTAAAGAAAACCAGTATGCTTTTGAAATACACAGATGTTTCACTTTCTTGGGAAAAATCATCTTTTCTCCATTTAGAAATTATTTCATATTTAAACTCTCCAGACATTTTCTTCTTCTCTAAGCAGATACTTCTTATAATAATCTGAGATAGCTAAAACTACTTTTTTAGGAGCCCAAATGCCATCTGTCCTAGAAAGAATAAAACTCACATGACCATTGAGATGTTATAATGGCTTCTTGTCACCCACACTGAGAGTTTAAAAAAAGTGGACCATTTGATTCTTTTCCAGCACTGTTCCACTCTGTGTAAAATGCTGCCAGTCCCTACAAGAGTCTTGGAGACCCTCAGGGTCTAGGGCTACATGAGAATGGTTGCTCCTGGGCACTAGGATTCGAAGTTTGTTATGGGACCCCATCACGTTGGAAGACATGAGAAGAGCACACAGAATGGTTCCACCAAGGTGGAACCCAGCACTCCCACAGCTCCACCTCCCAGACCCGCCCCATCTCCATCTCTGGTCATCTACCAAAAGCCAGTCTTGCCAACTCTCCTAGTTCTGTCTACAGAGGGCCATCCAGCCTTGCTGGCAGCATTTTACACAATGTAATTTTATTACATCTCAATCCTTCAGTACCTACCTGACTTCTTAATGCTCTATATGAAGAAATAGGAAGTTCACACAAAATACTTTGGGAACATACACAAACAGGATGAGTATATCAAGGAAGAGCACTGCACGGTTGAGTTGCAAGCTGAATTATCAGGTTTGGTTTTGTTTTTCTTTTTGCTTACGTTTTTAATGGAACGCTGCTTTTACTTAAGAGGACAATGAATGGAAAAACTGTGATTATTAGGACTACAGATATTTAGCAGATGTTTTCTTAAAAATGAACTGAGATGAGCCTGTCACTTCAAGGAAAATAACTGACAGAGTTTAGTTCAGTGGTAAAATGTGAGCTTTTAAATAAAAATTAAAGTTTTGGAAAACTTCTATCCACCGTTGTGTGTGCTGGACAGTCCTCTGATATCAGAAAGACTTTTCTGCTAAGATCAGTGATGATATTCACAAATATGATTTTTTGATATTGTGTATCGAAATGGGTCAACAGCTGGAAGACCTGCATAATTTGGTGAATGATATTTTATAAATGACTAATGCATGATAATACCAAACTCATGCATCAATAATAGATCCACTTAAATCTGAGGCAGAACTTTGAGTGATGAATTTTAATGTAACAGAGCATGAAAAAAACATCGCAACTAACCTTTCAGAAATGACCAGAGAATATCCACAGTGATCTGTGAAAGCTATGAAAGCACTCCTTTCTTTTCCAGCTACACATGTGGGAAGCTGATTCATTTTGATAGACTTCCACCAAACCAACTTACCATAGGAAAACGAATGTAGAAGCAGATACGAGAATTGCACGGTCTTCTATTAGCCAGAGACTTGCGAAAGACTTATGAAGACTTACGAAATGGAACAGTGTCACTCTTGTCTCCATTTTTTTTTGTTTTAGAAAATATAGTTATTTTCATTAATAGAATGTTTATTTATATTAACACATAATGGGTTTCTATTTCATTTTTTAAAGAAAAACAAGTATGTTACAACTTTAAAATTTTCTGCCATACTAAATATTGACAAATCACATAATCAAAGGCTCTTTGAGGTCCTCAATAATTTGTAAGAGTCTATAAAAGGATCCTTAGACCTGCTCCATGAGGTATCAAAGGAAGGTGCCTCTGGAATGGGGGCAACTCTGGCCCACAATGCCTGCTTTAATCACAGCAGATTTCTTATCTGGGATTCTATGTAGAACCCCATTGGAAGAATTCATTACACATCTGTGTAAGATTTAGAAATATGTTCTCTCAAGCAGAGAAATTTGGAGACAGAAAAAAAATCATTGCTTAATTTTGCTTGCTATGTCTAACCAAAAAAATAGGTATAATCATTTCATATACCTCTAAAGGCAGCATGAAGTTTATGTGAGTTAGTGTTGGTAACGCACTTAGAACATACTTGTTACTTCTAAGTTTATATAAGTATTTGTTGAATAAAAATGAATGAATAGATAAACATCAAGTGATGACATATTTGCAGGTCACATCACCAGGAACCCTGGGATTCAGGAAGTTTGTCCAAGCCAGGCAGGTTCAGGGAGGACATCCTTAGATGGATGAGTTTCAATAGGCATTCTCTTATAAACATGGCGACATATAAAGACCATAAAAGACCATGCTGATCAACTACCAGGCACATAAGGAATTAGCGCCACTGACTGTCCAGTTTAAGTGGGCTAGTCCTCCCAAGGCCCTATTTCTGTCTAGAAACTAGAAGAAACTCAGTTTCCAACACAGAGCTCTCCATCCCCACCCCCTAAAGCTGTGTGAAACACCTACAGGCTGTGAGATCTTTGGCTTCCCATCTGGGTCCTTCACTCCTCAAGCAGTAAGTGCTTATTTTTTTTTAAGATTTTATTTATTTATTTGACAGAGAGAAAGAGAGAGAGATCACAAGTAGGCAGAGAGGCAGGCAGAGAGAGGGGGAAGCAGGCTCCCTGCTGAGCAGAGAGCCCGATGCAGGGCTCAATCCCAGGACCCTGAGATCATGACCTGAGCCGAAGGCAGAGGCTTTAACCCACTGAGCCACCCAGGCGCCCTAGCAGTACGTGCTTATTATGGGAGGTACAAAACCAAACAAAACCAAACACTGTCTTTTCTTGAAAAAAACTCCTTACTTATAGGGCAGATTTCAATACATATGCATAATTCCAAAATGAACATGGCAGATAGCGCATGGACATTGCTTAACGGAAGTCCAGCTCTAAGGATTTCTTAGCTCAGCTTCCAGGAACAAGTTATTTCCCATTTAAACACAAGATCGGGAGTGGGTAGCTTCTGACTTTTTAGGAAAAGGAAATGCATAATGAGAATGAAAGCTTTAGCTTAAGGCAAGAAAGTGCAGGGTATGTTGGGAAGCCATTTGGATCAGCTGCAAAAGGTCAGGATTTGGGATAAGGTCAAGTTTCAGGTGACCTTGAGCTTCAGGATAGCCATTTGCACTTTGCTCAGAAGCACTGAAAGGCCATTAAAATTGAGTCACTTTATAAAATATCTGAATGAAAGAGGCAGATCTCCAAAGAGTACGCAAGTGCCTAGAGGGCAAGGGCTCTGTGGGCTGCCCGTGGCCCTGTACCAGGGAATTTATTATGTAAGTGTGTTTTCAGTAACACATCCTCAGTAGGCACTGTATGTGACATCACTGTAAACTGAATTTGTTATAAAGACATACTGCATTGCTAATGCTGCTACTGATGTTATAGAAGTAGCAGAGCTCAAAAGGCTTGCGAGGAGTAGTAGCAGGATTTAAGGGCCTTCATTCACCATGTTTTCTTCATGTGAAGGCCTGCAGCCATTTCAAGTTAGATATTTTACTGATGGTAGGCACCCAGTTCTGGAACATACCAACGGATGCAGATGTAAGTTGCTCCTAAGCGGTGTATTTCCACCTGTCATCTCCCTCATCACTCGACTGAAACCACCAAAACCCATCAACACCATCCTGGCATTTGGAAATCGTCCTTATTATAGTGGCTTAATGAGCACTAAATCTGGTGTAACTAAATTTAGCTAATTCTGAAGGTTAGAAATATTTTGGAAAGTAGGCAAATTGTGAAGAACCCCTTTTACGTATTCTCCGTTATGAGTGATTTTCAATGCAATGCTGTCGTTATTGTTTGCTGTTTAAACATCCTTTTAACCTGTTTTTGTGAACTAAGTATATAATTTAGAATTTGAATTGAAGTTGTCTTTTGGTAAGATGTGGGGACAATGAAGACAAAAATAAACAACGTCCCCCTAATAAGTTGAAATTTAAAATTGCAAATGTCCTGTTGGTTTAGGAGGTTAACACTGTCAAATCTATTCTGAAGCATAATGAGTTGCCCTTGAGTTGGAAGGCTTGATGAGGTGCATTTACATCATGCAGGCACCGAGACATGGCTTTCCCTCACTAATGGCTTAGAAGGGGCTTCAGAGAGAGTCCTGGTAATCAGGTTTGACATTCTGAATTGATGGCTGATGGAGTGTAAGGGCCAAGGTATGGAATGATCTCAGGGACTCTTAATAAGACTTGGCAAATGATCAGGACACACAGTCAATCACACAGCAAAAGCCAATATCCCCTACATCTATTTTTTAAGAGGGCCCCTGAGCAAAAAATAAGTAAAATAAAATAAATAAAATAAAATAAAAATGAACCACGAGCACATAGAATCTTTAATAGAATTTTGTCTATAGAGTGATTCTCTCATAAAACTACTTTATTGTGCAGTTTCTTTGTGTTCATTAATTTAGAAAGAACACAAAACTAATAGCAAGGTCTCAATATTTCTGTTTCTTTTTTAAGTTTTGTGATTTAAGAAGAAAGAGAAATTCTTTGCAAAGACAACTATGGCATCTACCCAGAAGTCTCCAAATTATATTATTAAACCAATCTTCACTAATTTCAGTGATCCTAAAATACGAACTTACAAATTGCTCTCACCCCTGCCAACCTAATACAGAACAAATGTTACAGTCTCCAGGTAGAAAACTTGCTCCATTTTAAAGCTGCATACCAAAGAGACTAAATTTTTGATTAAAAAAAAAATCTGAAAGTAAGAATAGACCTGACCTTTGAAGAGAGAAATTTCTTGCCTTCAAAAATGACTTTCAAAAAAAAGTCTTTCATTTTTTTCCATTAAAATAAAAATAAACATAAAATAAAAAAGAATATACCAGAATAGCCTCTTCTCAAGTTAAAAATGTGAAGCCACATCAAATTATTTTTGGAACCAGCCAAGAAAGGAAAAGGAGGAGGAAGTTCAAGTATAATGTTTTACCATTTCTTCTTTTTTTTTTTAAAGATTTTATTTATTTATTTGACACAGAGGGAGAGATCACAAGTAGGCAGAGAGGCAGGCAGAGAGAAAGGGGGAAGCAGGCCCCCTGCTGAGCAGAGAGCCTAATGTGTGGCTCCATCCCAGGACCCTGAGATCATGACCTGAGCTGAAGGCAGAGGCTTTAACCCACCTAGCCACCCAGGCGCTCCCTGTATTACCATTTCTTTTTTTTTTTTCTTTTTTTTTTCTCCCCAAATTTGTTTATTTTAATTTTTCAGTGTTACAAGATTGATTGTGCATGCACCACACCCAGTGCTCCATGCAGTACGTGCCCCTCTCGATACCCACCACCAGGCTCACCCCCCCACCCCCTCCCCTCCAAAACCCTCAGTTTGTTGCTCAGAGTCCACAGTCTCTCCTGGTTCAACACCCCCTCCGATTTCCCCCCATTCGC
>JAPYYJ010002969.1:0-12110 GCA_028533885.1 Nasua narica | reverse complement strand
TTCAACAGATGAATGGATAAGGAAGATGTGGTACATCTATACAATGGAATATTATGCCTCCATCAGAAAGGATGAATATCCAACTTTTGTATCAACATGGGCAGGACTAGAAGAGATTATGCGGAGTGAAATAAGTCAAACAGAGAGAGTCAATTATCTTATGGTCTCACTTATGTGTGGAGTATAAGGAAAATCATGGAGGGCATTGTGAGAAGGAAGGGAAGGATGAGTGCAGGGAAATTGGAGGGGGTGATGAACCAGGAGAGACTGTGGACTCTGAGTAACAAACTGAGGGTTTTGGAGGGGAGGGAGTGGGGGGGTTGGGCGAGCCTGGTGGTGGGTACTGAGAAGGGCACATATTGCATGGAGCACTGGGTGTGGAGCATGAACAATCAATCTTGTAACACTGAAAAATTAAAATAAACATATTTGGGGAGAAAAAAAAGCATACCTCACTGTAATTTAAATTTGTATGTCTTTTTTAGAGAAATTGCCAACAGCAATACCACATGGACATTAGCCATTTGTTATTTCTTCCAGTGTAAACTGTCTGTTTATATACTTTGCCCACATTTCTGTCATTTATTTATTTTTTATTATAGTAACTCTTTTTTATATGGCTGTGAATTCTTTGTTTTGTCTTCCGGCATAGTAGTTAAGAGCAAAGATTCTGAGTCAAACTGGTGGAATAAAATCTTATTTCTGACACTTCAGTTATGTGTTTTTGTATAAGTTCCTTAATCTCTCTGTGCCTATGTTCCTTCCTATGTGAATGCTGATATTAAGATATTGATACTTACCCCCTAGATTGTTGTGAGGACTGAGAGAGAAAGAGTACAACTTAAACTGAACAGTTTAAGGAACTGTTCTTCCTTAAGGAACAGACAAATAACTGTCTCATGCATATTGTCTCATGTAGTTTTCGACACCTACAAGATAGGTACTGGTCTTATCTCTATTTTATAGATGCTAAAAGTATAGCACTTGTCCAAGGTCACATGTTGGTAAGTGACAGAACAGAAATCAAAACCAGAAATTCTGACTCGAGAGTTTGTGACCTTGACCACTATACTATACTGATCACTCAGCTGAGATAGAGCCTAAAAGAGCTTTACCTTTGCTTTTAGAATAATAGATCAAGTATTCGATTTAGTAATTTACAAAGAGAAATAAAACACAGACTATTAGGTTAAGTTTTCTGTAGTCATTGGTTGTCTATCCAATACAGAAATATAATAACAGTATTTCTAAGTTAAATTAATTGTTGGCCTCCTAGAAAACTTTACATGGTTATCAATTATCTTTCTCATGATGACAAGTTCACCAAATAAAAAGGGAGGGTAGGGGGAAAACAATGATTTTTTTAGTAAATAACATTTATTTAGAAATAAGTGTTTAAAAGCAAATTCTGAGCTTGGTATTGTCAAAAGAATCCACCTGTGTGTCGGATATGAGGCGTCTTATGTTGTGTTAAAGTGCCATCTGCAGCAAGCACTGAAATATCTCCACAAAATGTGTCTGCAGAATATGCCTCTCCATGTTTATTTCAACAGCAACTCCTTACATTAAGTCCCACTCCATCAGCCATGGTCCATTTTTATTCCATGGTTATTTCCCTTCATTATTAACAGCTTTTGGAATGCAGGGACTATTTTTGAAAGGAAATGAGCCAGTCAGACATATCTGGAGGCTTCACAGAGGGCATTTTTTAGAATAGTTTTGTTTTCATTTTGCTATTGAAAAGTCCTTTTAGACCCCTTTGCAACATGCAATAATGCGCTCACATTAACTGATACATGATGTGTGCTTCTGCTATTTTTCCTCTGCCTCGCTTGGCAATTAAACACATGATTTCCCTGCAAATGACTATAATTTTTTGCTTCCATAATATTTATGTCAACTCCAGAGGAGCTGGGAGTTGGCATCCTGAAAACCTGACCATTTGAGGCAGTGGCAGCAGCTTGTAATTTCATCTGTATCCACTAATTACTGGATGATCAGAACACCAGAAATAAAAAAATCATATGCTGAAAAACCATAATGCATGCCCTCAGCTGGCTAAATCAGTAATTTGAAGCCATGTGCAAATGAGCACATAACTTTCTGAGTGATTTATTGCTGTTTTGGGAATACATATTGAGCTTTGAAAATATTTCATTTGACCTAAACTGCAAACTTCAAGCTGAATGTGACCAAAAGCACCAGGCAGATCTTGCCACAAGGGCTGCAGAAGCCGGCCCTTCTGCATCAGAAGGTCCGATCAGGACACATGTTCCACAGAACCGTCAACTAGACAGCCTGCATTCAGTAGAAGGCAGAATTCGTGCACTGAAAAGTCTGGGTTATTTGTATTTCTGCATTTGGGTATCATGGAAAGAATATGATGTGGGGTTTAAGCTTGTGTCACAGCCTAGGAAGTGCCAGCTCCCTCTCCTCTCAGTCTCAGTTCACTGGGCCTTACACAGCAGCCTCGGCCAGTTGCCTCATTTTGTATATAAGACAATTAAGATAGAAAGACGTAAAATGATTTTCTCTAAGTTACACATTTAAAAGTAGCAGAGCCCAGCTCGAGTCATTTCCACCTTACTACCACGGGTTCATGGCTGTGTCCAGGGTTGTCTCCATGCCACACCAGGGAGAACTCACCTGGCTAGTTACCCAGGACCTCCCCAACATGCAGTGACAGCCCTGGCCAACAGACCCCTCAGCCGGGGCCTATCAGACCTCTTCCCTGCTGCACAGCTTGTGCCACGTGCCTAGGTTTCACTGACTTGGCAAAATATCCAGTAGCTACTGACTGTTCCATTAAATAGACATACATCGAGATTTACATTCTTTAGGCCCTGGAGATATAAACAGCACACAGTCAGTTATTGTTTTTTGCAGTAGTTAGATTCTAGAAAGTAACTGCAAACACTGAATTAGCAAATACTGAACGATTGCTCTAGAAGAAATAAAGGATTAGGTTTCCACAAGCCTTTAGTCACAATATTTTCATCAAATGTGCAATACCTAAACTTGTTTTATATATATGTTTCTGTTTAAAGTCATCTTATGTGTTATGTATTGTTGATTTATTAACATTGAACTTAGAGCCCACAGCACTTTAAGTCATGTCTAAACAAGGTTTATCTAACACATGTATCTCCTCTATAAAGCATATCACCGCTATCTTGAGCTTAAGAACTCTAGGCCGCACTTCGGCATGCACTGGGGGACCATTTTAAACAATGTAATCACCAACAAGGTTCTGTGGGATCTGGTCCACCATCTACAATAAATTCTTTGATAACAGTTCCTACACATCTTCCCAGACACTCACTGGACTCTACTCACATTGGCCTCCTTGATGCCCTGAGGTCATGACAATCACATTCCCGTCTCAGGGGTGGTGCTCTCACTATACCACTACTTGGCATCTTTTCTACCACACACACTTATTACTTTCTCGCTTCCGTCAGATCTTTGAATATTCACAGGTCAATTTCTAGAAGACAATTTCTCTGACCTAATTTGAAACTGAATGCACGGGGCACCTGCGTAGGTCAGTCAGTTTAGCAGCTGCCTTCAGCTCAGGTCATGATCTCATGGGTCCTGGGATAAGCCCTGCACTGAGCACTGTGTCTGGCTCCCTGCTCAGCAGGGAGTCCGATTCTCCGTCTGCCTCTCCCCTCCCCACTCATGCTCTCTCTCTCTCTCTCAAATAAAATCTTTAAAAAATAAATAATATATAATAAATAAATAAATAAATAAATAAATAAATAAATAAATAAAACTGAACACACAAACATCTGCTTCTTATCTGCTTTATTTTTCCCTAAAGCAATTAACACCATCCACCATCCAAAAATTATATATTTTACTTAGCTACCTGTCTTTCAGAAAATTATCCAAAACTTAGAAATAGCCAAAAGACTTTGGGGTGTTCTTTTAATGCAGTGTTGAGCTTTACTTCTCTACCATATAGGCTATTTTAAAACTTTGTAGAAGCAGAGGTCAGCCTGAACATCTTTGTCTGGTAAAGATGCAAATCACATCCAGTGGGTGTCTGACAGAACACATAAAACCAAAGTTTATAGTTTATGTCCCCTGTGGTCATTAACCAGTTTTGTATCTAATCTAGCAACCTTGTCCTAACATTGGCTCTAAATACCTAGCTTCTCAAATAATCTTTAAAGTTTTTTTTAACATCTTACTTGTTCCCTTATTAATTAATCAGTTGAATACAATCTTTGACACAGGTCCATTTTATATATGGCCCTCTTGAAAACTATACTTTAACACCTTATTTATTGCCTATGTCTTCACATCAGAATATAAGTTAAATGAGGAAAATAATTTCTGTCTGCCTTATCAATGCCTACCACCTTTCCTGGTACACAAAATCCTATAAACTAAGAATTTAACTTTCAGGAATTCTAAAGAATCTTGAATATCTTTCTTACTTCTGTTGACTTTTAAACATGATCTCATAAATCTCTGCTCTTCTCTGACTTTTATTCCTTTTTCCTAGCAAAGGGGTAGAGAGAGCACACAGGGGAAGAAAAAGCCTTTAAATCTATTTATATTGGGGTGCATAGGTGGCTCAGTGGGTTAAAGCCTCTGTCTTTGGCTCAGGTCATGATCTCAGGGTCCTGGGATCAAGCCCCACATCAGTCTCTCTGTTCAGCAGGGAGCCTGCTTCCCCCTCTCTCCCTGTCTGCCTCTGCCTACTTGTGATATCTCTCTCTCTGTCAAACAAATAAATAAATTCTTTTTTTAAAAAATCTATATCATGAGCCTTGCTTCTTGGTGTAGATTTATGGTCAGACAAGGTACATAAATGGAATATCTTGTGGAAGAGAAAAATTAGTTCCTACGAAAACACTAACAAATTATATTGTGTTTGTTGCACATATGTGCAGAGAGATCACCTCAAACTAAACCTTTCACCATTGACTGGCAAAGAGAAATCATCTTATGGTTTCCAACCATTTGTTAACTGAAGGAATTTTGACAGGAACTCTGTCTAAGTCATTTGTGACCAAAATTTGTCTCTTCTCCAACCAAGGAGAAAAAAGAAAGAGTAAGAAAACCTAAAGTACAGTAAGAAAGAATGTTTGGAGCCTTTTGTTCCAAGTAATTTACTTAGATCTCTGCTTTGGCAGCTTAGATAATGCCTTCTGGAAGAAAGGAATAGGAAGAATGGATGTGTGGAGGAGAAATGGATACCAAAATCCATCTAGACAAGGACTTGAACTTTTAAATCATACTAGGGAGGGTCTTGGGGTGTGCCTTCCAACAGATAATTAATGTAAGCCACAAATGTGAGGCACATATCTAGCTTCAAATTTTCTGGAAGCCATATTCAAAAAAATTAAATAAAAACAAGAAAAGTAAAATTAGTTTAATAGATTTTACTTAATTCAACATATCCCAAAATATTTTGATATGTAGTCAATTTTAAAAAATCACTAGTGAAGTATTTTGCATTCTTCTGTTTCATACTATATCTTCAAATATAGTGTGTACTTTACACTTAGTACACACCATAATTCAGACCAAGCCACATATAAAGCCACATATCAAGTTACACGGCTTGGGTCTACCATACTGGATCACAAAGATCTAGAAGGAGGCTACTCAATTTACATAGCTCTGGACTAGTCATTTACATCTACCCTTTTGTAATCTAGTGTTATAGCCAAGGATTTTATTATCTTTATATGGCTAGGTGAAGAGAGATAACCAAAATTTATCAAAACACCACTGGAGCATTAACAAGGAGCATTGATTTTCTTTTTTTCATTTTGACTCCCACAAAGAAAAAAACATTAGGCCATACCTTTAATTAAAAAATGCAGCCCTGAAGCAGTTTCTTCCCTGGAGCTCCTCTCTATAATCCCTTGGTTCACTTCAATCCTGAAGGCATTTTTAAAAAATGATCTGGAAACATAGGAAATGTTAGATCTTAATATTATATATTATGCTTTGCATATTTATACCTTTTTATTTGGCTTCTTCTGGTTCTATTAGAATCCATACAAGCTAAAAATTATTTCATGGGTCCCCGAACTCCTAATACCCTCATTTTAACCTAATGGCCATAATTGTTTCTAATAATAAACCTAATTAGCCTTCATATTTATATTGGTTTTTCACACATATTATCTAGTTTGAGCCTCAGAGCAATCTCATGAGGTAAACCCAATTTATGGGGGAAGGAGATTATGATTCCCACAGGGTTCAGGGGTTTATCAAGATCATAGAGTTTGTAAGTGGGGGGTGGGGGGGAGGAACTGATTCATGGAAATGTGTAAACAAAGATCTTCCTGAAGTGAATTTTCAGATATTCTTGGTGTTGGTTTTACTTTTTTTTAGAGAAGTGATTTATAACATTATCAATATATAATTGTGAGAATTGGGCTGCAGGAGCATTTTCCCATGAAATTTTCTTGGGTTCAAGTAGTTTTATGTGCCTACCAAACAAATCTCCTTTTAAGCCTCTCTCTCCCCAAACTGTCAAGCATCAAGAGTGAGCAACCCCTAGCTTATTGTCTGGGACACAGCAAACACAACATTTGATGAATGAATAAATGAATACACAAATTTGTTTCCAGCCTTTTCAAATACCTTTATATTGAGGCAATGGAAAAGGAACATGCTATAGAAATTAGTTGCCTTATTTTATTGAAGAGGAAACTTACACAGAAAAAGGTTACCTTGGGTCAACATTGGCCAGTAGAAATATAACCCAAGCCACATATGTAATCTTAGATTTTCTAGTAGCCACATTCTTTTTAAGAAAGAAAGAAAGAAAGAAAGAAAGAAAGAGAGAGACACAGTGAAATTAAGTAATTCATTTAAACTAATATAGCCAAAACACTATCATTTGAACATTTAGTATTTTTTTTAATTGATAATGAGATCATTTATATGATATCATCATTTATATGATTGATAATGAGATCATCTTGGACATTTGGTGTTCATTCTTCACCAGTTCAGACTAGCTACATTTCACGTGCTCAAAAGCTATGTGTGGCTAATGGCTATTGTAATGGATAGTAGTCTTGGGGTACAGCAAAGATAGGACTTCAGCCCTCTACTCTTCCCATTCCTCACCTTCTTCACCATCCCACAAATATTTATAAAGCATCCACCATATATCTGGTAGTGGAGATAAAATTTAGGGACAAAAATCAAATGAGACTCTCAAACTGTTACATATTTGAGGTACACTAAATTGAAAGATTGACTCTACAACTGGACCATGGCCAGACCATATGTGACAATAGAGCTCTGACCTACAACCTCCAGCAGCAACTAGCCAGGGAAGACAAACCACAGTGGGCCTAGAATGGTCGGGTGTTGGTCAATGACTAATAGCTTTCCTAATTTTTGTCCCCTCTTCCTACTTAGGACCAACAAGAGAAAACTAAATATACTCCCAAACCAACTACATAAGATGACCTGCTTCTAGCTGATCCACCTCCAGCTTCCCCAAACCAACAGCCTCCAATCAGGGCATACCTAAAGACTCTCCTTTTTTCCACTATGACACTTACCCACTAGTCTGTATCCTCTGAGTCTTTGCCTAACAAGTAATGGTGGCTGACACCCCTGCCATAGAGAGTTCTGAAAAATGTTTAGTTAACACTTGTAGTGAACACTAGAAAGGAAATCAGTACCTCAAAGAGATACGCTCTCATGTTCGTTGCAGCATAATTCACCATAGTCAAGATAAAAGAACAACCTAGGTGTCTATCAGTGGATGAGTGAATACAGAAAATGTAGTATATACATACAATGGAATACTATTCAGTCGTAATAAAGATGAAAATCATGACATTTGTGACAACATGGATGAATCTTGAGAATATTAACCTAAGTGAAATAAGCCAAACACAGAAAGAAAAATACTGCATGATCTCACTTAGACATGGAAACTAAAAAAGTCAAATTCACAAAAGCAGAGAGGTAGGAGAAATGGAGAGATTTTTGCCAAAGAGTATAAAGTTATGTAGTTATGGAGGATATTGAATAAGTTCTAGAGATCTAATGTACAGCATGATGACTATAGTTAATAATGTATTGTATACTGGAAATTTGCTAAGAGAATAGATCTTAGGTGCTCTCATCACACAGGAAAAAAAATGGTAACTATGTTGAGGAGATGGATATGTTAATTAGTTTGACTACAGTAATCAATATCTGTATATCAAAACATATTTTACACTAAATATGTACAATTTTTATTTAAAAAAATAAATTTAAGTATTTAAATAAAAAAAATGCACTATGAATGAAAGTATATAATGGGACCTCAATATTTTAATTTTGCTAAGGCCAAGTGCCACCTCTTCCCATGACAAGACTTTTCTTCCACTACTTATTTGAACTTCAACAAATGCTTGGCAAAATGAAAAATACTGTTTTCCAAATGGATTTGCATTTTGAAAATCAGACATGTTTCCTTACCTCTCTGTTTCTTTATCCCTTCTTGTTTATTTTTCACTTTACTTCACTGAATACTCCTAAATGGTTTCTGGCACTCCTTCACCAAGAAATAAAAGGAAGAAGACAAAAAATTTCCCATTAAATAAATAAACTATGGTTCACTCAAGGGTGGTTTAAATAATTGTTCCCTAATTTTATGTTTATTAATAGTTCTCATTTTATCCAGGCAAAGATCTGTGCAAAGATTTGACTGCACTAAACCTGGAATAATTTTCAATTCTTTTGAATTTCAAATAGCTCAAAAACCAGACATGTTTTCTTCTCTTCACTTGGGCACTTAATAATATTTTATTAAAATCATTTTTAAATCTTAGAAAACTACATTGTTTCATATTTTGACTTCACACATACTTGAGTGTTATATTTTTTCAGTGGTTCTTTCATTTAATGTACTTTTATTTATATGGATTTTCTTTGTCTAAGAAAAACTGAGAATTTAACCATTATCTTACCAAATAAATAATGGTAAAATAATGTATGAAGTGCTCTGAAATATGAAGCCTATAACTAGTTGTATCCAACTTAGTTTACCTTCATAATAGGGTAAGCAAGTTACCTGAAAAATTACTTCAAAAATTTCTTAATTATTAATGATATGTATGCTCTTATCTTTTTGTTGCTAATATCCTTGGAATTCTCATACCTATATGGTCTAACATAATAAAATCTAGGCTTATTCAATTAATTTGAGGTAAAGGTAGAAAAGCATATCCACTGATTTCACTTAATGATATAAAGACAAGTTTACCTTTCATTATTTAAGTAGTTTAGAGAATTTTAATTGCATATTTTATGAAATGCTAATGTACATTATCAAGTAGAATATGAATATTCTGATAATGTATACTTATCTAAATAAAAGTGAAAAATAAAAACCTTTGAATTCTTCAAAATAAATTAACATCAAACATCAAGATGCTATTATCCTTAGAAGGACTCTAAATTCCAGGACAATTGAAATAGAAACAGTAACTGTCCAAAGATAGTTGTGCACAGACAGATGTCCACAAGAAAACGCAGAGACAGTATTATTGTCCATGTAGCCAAGAAAGACAAAAGCATTTCAGGAATGAGGTCATGGTCAACAATGTCAAATGTCACAGGAAGTAAAGTAATTACTGAGAAGTGTCAAATGAAAGGTTGTGATGACTCTAATAAGAATAATGTTAATTATTAGATGGAACAAAGCCAGAATGCCATGGGCTGGACTAATTGCAGAAAGTGGACACAGAGTATAAATTACATATTCTGCAAATCTGACTAAGAAAGAAGTATGTAGAAAACGTAGTTTTTTGGAAGACAGTCACAGGGTCAAAGGAGATTTTTGAAGGGGTTTTTGTTTATTACTTTCTTTAATGTGGGAAAGACCTGAGAAAATGAATGTATACATTGAAGGGATAAAAGACATTTGAGAAAGAGAAAGAAAAAGAGGGGAGACTAGGCTGGGGGTTAAAGATCAAGATGACCTTCGATACAATAAGTGCATGTGGGCTATGTTACAATGTCCATCAAAGATGAGGCTGGATTAGTCTTCAAAGAGCAATAATGTCTGAATTACTACTGATTTGTCAAGAAAGGCTCGAGCTTTAATGAGATAGAAACTACCAGCTCCGAAAGCATAGTCTCATAATAATAATAATAGTGATATCATTTCTTAGATGTATCCAAATCTCCAAGAAGCTTTTCTTCCAGATTTTTAATTGACGCTCCCAAAATATATAGTAATTACAAAGGCAAAAATATTAAGTTTATGGTAAGGAATCCTCGCAGGCACTGCTTTAGCCAACTGATTATGGTTAATATCACCAGATGCCAGTTTAAAAAAAAAAAAACAACGTACACCCTGATGTGATAGAGAACGACACTTCTGAGTTAGCCTTCCCAATAATACATAACCTCAATCTAATCATGAGAAAACAACAGACAAATTCAAACTGAGGGACATTCTAAAAAATAATTGACCAGTATTCCTCCAAAATATGAAGGTCATGAGAGACAAGGAAAGACTGAGGAACTATCATAGAGTAAGGCAACAAAACATCTGAAGACATGGAGAATCCTAGATTGTATTCTGAGACAAGGAATGTTAGTAGCAAAACTGGTGAAATCATATAAAGTTCTGTTCTTTAATCAATAGGATTGTACCAAGGTGAATTTCTTAGTTTAAATGAATGTTCTATGGTTAGGTGTTGCTTGAGCAAACCTAGTTAAAAGGCATACAGACTCTCCATTTTGCAATTCTCTCTAAATCTAAAATTTCTTGAAAAACAACAAAAACACTGTAGGTAAAGTCCACACTGTCCCCTCTGCAATTCTGTTCCTTTCCCTCTCCCCCCCCAAAATTTTCAAGATAAAATTCAACATTCTTAATTTAGTCCACAAAAGACCCATTTTATCCAGGTCCCAATTTCATCTCTAGCTTCCCTCTCATCATTCTCCAACACTTTTTGATCCAGACAAACAAAAACACTGAACACAAAAATATTTCCCATATATTTCAATACGTATCACGTCTCTGCACCTTCACACATACAGTTCCTTCTATAGAGAATGCCCTTTGATGCCTATATCCACCTGCTAAATTTTCAAAATGGCCCAAGTGCCTTCCTTGAGTATCCTATATCATTAGAGATTTCCTTACCTTATGTTAGCAAACTATTCTTGCATTCTGATATAACACTTTCCTGCTGTATATTAAAATATAATTATGCATGTATTTGTCTATCAGCTTCCCCAGAGTTAGAATCATGGTTAACCTAACTATACATATCTAACAAGCAGAAAACCTTTAGGGTACTCAACAATGCTTGATGAAATGAATGAACAAATGAATGATCGAGCCAACCAACTTGATAGAATCTGAGTATCTAAAATTCAGTAAGCATATTTTTAAGTACCAATAGCACAGCCCCCTACTTATGTTTGGTCAAAGTGAGAGTACAATTTTAACCTCTTTTCAAACTATGAGTACACTATGAAATTTAAGTAAATATCAAGGATTTACCAAGTCTAACTGGAGAGCAACGGAGGTTAAAACATTAGAAAAGTATTTCCAAAGACATATGGTAGACAAAGGATTGATATCTTAAGATATAAAGAGTTGAACTGGGGTTTCCAGAGTGTAGGGACTGGCACAGAGAAGGTATTGGTGTGAATATAATTTGGTACAAGTTTTCTGAAAACCACCTGAAATAATGTATCAAAAGTCTTTTTTTACATGCATGATCTTTGACACAGCAATTAATGTGTATTAACACACTGCTCAAGAATAACTATTAGCTATAACATGGATACACTTCATGTTGATAAGTTTCAGGAGCAACAATATGACTGCATGGTGCAAGGGCTGAGATTTTGTATGACTTGATCCTTGTTCTTTGGCATCAGGGCAGAAAACAAAGTCCAGGATGTTGTATCATGTGAAACTATAAGCAATCCATTCATGTCTATTGAACTAAAGTCAAAACTAATTGGGAAAAAACAGACACATAGACCAGTGGAACAGAATAGAGAGCCCAGAGATGGACCCACAACTCTATGGTCAAATCATCTTTGACAAAACAGGCAAAAATATCCAGTGGAAAAAAGACAGTCTCTTCAATAAATGGTGC
>JAPYYJ010002968.1:0-12112 GCA_028533885.1 Nasua narica | reverse complement strand
TAGTTGTTTGTCTCTCTTTTTCTCAGCTTCTTTATTCTTTGTCATTTGGTCTTCTATGTGCTAATTCTTTCTTCTGTCTCATTTATTCTAGCATTAAGAGCCTCCATTTTTGTTTGAATCTCATTAATAGCTTTTTTTATTTCATCTTGGTTAGATTTAGTTTCTCTTATTTCTCCCAAAAGGGATTTTATTTCTCCAGAAAGGGATTCTTTAATCTCTTCCATGCTTTTTTCGAGCCCAGCTAGCACCTTGATAACTGTCATTTTGAACTCTATTTCCGACATATTACTGATGTCTGTATTAACTAGGTCTCTAGCCATTGGTACTGTCTCTTGTTCTCTTTTTTTGTGGTGAGCTTTTCCGCCTTGTCATTTTATCAAGCTAAGAATAGATGAGTGAGAGAGAAAAGTACTCTGGAGTTCCACAGTTCTCACTGATTGGTGAACTTGGGCTTGGCTGGATATTCTCACTGATCTTCTGGGGAGGGGCCTTTACAACTTGGTTTTCAGATGTCTTTGCCTGAGGTGGAACTGCCCCACCCTTGCCCAGGGAGGGGCCAAACAATTCGCTCAGGTTCGCTCTCGGGAGTCTTTGTTCCCTGAGTGCTTTCCGTACTGTCCTGGAGGCCAGGAATGCAAATGGCGGATCCCAGTCTCCGCCAGAGGAGCTGAGCGCTGGAGTCCCTGAGCGTTGGAGTCCCCGCTCCTCAGCACGCCCTCAGAGGAAAGCAGTCAGTCACTCCGGTCTCCCAGGTCTGCACAAGCTCCGAGCTCAGCTGCTGGTGGCGGTGCACCTCTATCTCTGGGGCGCGGCCCCGTCTGGAGTCTCCAAACCCAGCAGATTCCTGCTGCGCACTCCCGCGCCGCTCCTCCCCGAGGAGGAAGGAGGGGGTCTCTCCGGAATGCCTTATGTGCTCCCCGCTTGAAGGACCGCGGCCACGGTCTAGGGTAAGCCCCAGTTGAAAACGCACTGCGCGCCTCTTTCTCTGCCGCCGGCTTCTGGCCCCGATATCTGGGAGCTCTGCCGCACTCAGACACCCCCGGTCTCTGTGATCTCACGGGTCCTGAAACCACTCTGTTCCCGCGAGGGCTAAACCTCCTGCTTAGCCTCTGGAGGGATGTCCCTCAGCAGAGCAGACTCTAAAAGTTCCGAGTTTGTGCTCTGCGGCTCTGCGACTGCAGGGAGCCGGCCCCAACCCCCCACGGTCTCTCTTCCCGTCACTTTGGAATCACTTTTCCAAATGTCCTACCTTTCGGAAAGTGGTCGATTTTCTGCTCCTAGAATTGCTCTTCTTCCTCTCTTCTCTCTCCTGTTGAGTATGCTGGCTTTTAGAATGATTTGATATCTATCTAGATGAACTTCTGGGATCTAACTGTATCTCAATCTCCTACTTCTCCGCCATCTTGCTCCTCCTCCATATCTCACATCTTTAGCTATTCATCTATTGATGGACACTTGGGCTGCTACCATAATTTGACTATTGTAAATAATACTATAATAAACACAGGGGTGCATGTATCCCTTGTGTGTAATTAGTGTTTCCATATTCTTTGGGCAAATATCCAATAGTGAAATTACTGGATTGTGTGGTAATTGTAGTTTTAATTTTTTGAGGAACCTCGCTATGGTCTCCACAGTGGCTGTCCCAGTTTGCATTCCCACCGAAAGTGCACGAGGGTTCCTTTTTCTCCACATCTTTGCCAAACAATGAACTTGTTGTTGCTTGGGTTTTTGATTTTAGCCATTCTGACCGGTGTGAGGTGATATCTCATTACAGTTTTGATTTTTATTTCTTCGATGATGAGTGATGTCAAACATCTTTTCATGTGTCTGCTGGCCATCTGGATGTCTTCTATTTATTTGAGAGAAAGAGAGAGATAGCACAAGTGGGAGGGGCAGAGGGAGAAGGAGAGAGAATCTTAAGCAGACTCCACTCTGAGCTCAGAGTCCTATGCAAAGCTCAGTTGCATGACCCTGACATCATGACCCGAGCCAAAACCAAGAGTCAGAGACGTAAACGACTGTGCCACCCAGGCACCCCCTTAATGTCTTCTTTGGAGAAATGTTTGTTCATGTCTTCTACCCACTTTTTAACTGGATTGTTTTGTTTTGTTTTGTTTTGGTATTGAGTTGTATAAGCTCTTTATTCAAAGGGATTTTTAAAACCCATAAAGCTTTATGAATGGAGACGATTATTATACTATTTTCCAGCCCTCTCTGCAGAAGGCTCTGGGATATCTTCCCAAACTGTCTTAAAACTTGTCTTATTTTTATTGAGGGTTTATTTTCTGAGCGTCGGGTTCTGCAAGATCCCATTTAATTCAGGCATCAAGCTTAGGAGGAAGACATTTTATCTTCATTTTGGGGGGCAAAGCCACTCAGGCAGGCAGGCACAGAGTGAGGCCAGCGATGTGCCCGGGGGCACACAGGGTGATGTGAACCAGGGTTGGCCTGAAGGGCAAGTCCCAGCCACTGGTTCCATCCCTTTCCTGACACCCCGCCAGCCTCCCCCCACTCACCTGGGCTGGGGCAGGCTGGGCCAACTCTACTGCTGGACTTTCCACATCCAGGGAAGAAATGGTTTCCTTGGCTTTTTAACAAATTTGCATGAATCCTTTCTGAATGCAAGCTCTCCAAGTTATGATTTTGATTCATGCATTCGAGCTCTTTCCTTCCTCGGCCATCTACGCTGCTCGCTCAGGCTCAGATATAAAAGCTCAGGGCTCCTTGGGTCTGGGTCCCTCCTCCGACCCTCCTGCCCTGACCCCCAGGACTCCCTTCTTGAGCTTGTGTTTCTGCCTCTCTGGATCTGTATTTTCCTCTCCCCCTGTGTCCCTGTGTGCCTGTCCTTTCTTTTGTGCCCAAAGCTCTTACCACTATGGGCCCTGAGGCCACGTGATATTCTGCCTGGTGTGGAAATGCACTCTCTCTCATGTACACATGTGCAGCTCGTGTTCCCTTGTGGCATGGGTGGCCTGCATTTCTATGCCGCTCTGAGGTGCAAAGGCCCCAGGAGGGACCCAGGTGGCTGTTCTCATAGGAGAGGTTAGAGCATCTTGCAACTCCTTCTGGTTTTGTTTTAACCCAGTACTGGTTGACTGCCTACTGTGCGCTCAGATCGCACAGGTTTTTTTTTTTTTTGTAACTTAATTATTGTGTCATTCTTTCCATATCAGAACTAATAAGGATCCTTGGGAAAGGGTGGGATCAAGGATGAGGACTGAGGTAAAGGAGATGGGTTTTGGCAATGCATTCTGGAAAGTGCTCGAACGGGTCATGCCTACAAGTTCCAGAGAGTGTGGGCTGGCTCTGGAGAGGGGCTGGGATCTGAAGGGGCTCGTGGAGAAGTGAGGTCTATTCAGGGTTATAAAATCCCACCTACCAGAGGGGAGGGTGGAGGAATGGGAACAGGAGACTTTGAGGCAATTATTTTGATGTTAGGAGTTTGCAAACATTGGGAGGCGGCCTGAAACAGAAGCCTTGCAACATCAGCTTGTATTTCTGTTGTCATGTCACGTGAACAGAAATCAACCTCAGCTCTTCCCCAAGGTTGTCCTTAAGCCTCAATGCATACATGAGATTCGCTCCCCTTCCCAGGGCGTCTATATGTGTCCCTGCATCCCTGTGTCATGCTTCATCCGAGGCTGCCAGACCTCCAATTGGTTGTGCCAAAAAACCTTGCTCGGGGAGTAACACCTGCATGAGAAGAGAGTTCTTTTTTACAGCATGCTGAGATGAATAAAGTAAATATAAATTTCCCAGTGCTTTGCTCTACCTGAAGCAACTGAATGACTCAGATCTCTTAGCATACTGAGTCTTGCAGGTGAGACGTCAGCAAGGGAGCCGTGACAGTTTCTTGACTTAAAGTCTATTTTGTCTGATCCAAGTACAGATGCCTCCACTCTCTTTCCTTACTATTTGCATGGAATGTCTTTTTCCATCTTTTTACTTTCAGTCCATGTCGGTCTTTAAATCTAAAGTAAGTCTCTCGTAAACAGCCTTTGGTTAAATTGTTTTCAATCCATGAGTCACCCCACATCTTTTGATTGGGGAGTTCCATTCAGTTCCATTTAAAGTAATTATGGATAGGGAAGGACCTTTTATTTCCATTTCGTTAATTGTTTTCTGTCTGCCTCTTGGTTCTTTTGTCCCTTCTTCCTCTCTTGCTGTTTTCCTTTGTGTCTCATTGATTTCTTTTTTTCTTATTGATATGCTTTGATTCTTTTCTCTTTTGAAGCTTTTGTGTATGTTTTATAGGTATTTTCTTTGTGGTGACCTTGGGGCTTACATAAAACATCTGATAGTTATAATAGCCTATTTTAAGTTGATAACAACTTAACTCTACAAGAGTAAAAAAAAAAAGACATTGTATAATGATAAAAAGGGTCAATTCACCAGGAAGATATAACAATTATAACTACATGTGCACCCAACATCAGAGCTCCTAAATATATAAAGCAAACATTGGCAAAACTGACAGCAGAGACCAACAGCAATAGAATAATGGTAGGGGACCATCAGTAGCCCACTTTCAATAATGGACAGAACATCCAGACAGAAAATTAATAAGAAAAGAGAGGACCTGAACAACACTATAGACCAAATGGATCTAACAGACATAAGGGATGTTCCACCCAATGACAGGTGAAACATTCTTCTTACGTGCACATGGCACAAAGTAAGCACATCTTAAAGTTAGCAGAAAGTGGGAAATAATAAACACTAGAGCAGAAACAAACGAATTTGAGAAGAGAAAAACGGAAAAAAAATCAGGGAAACAAAGAATCGACGAAACATTAAGAAATAAATTCTACCATATGTGACAACATAGACGAACCTTGAGAATGTTATAGTATGTGAAATTAGCCAGTTACAGAAGGAGAAATGCTGCATGATTCCACTCCCATAAGATATCTAAAATAGTCAAAGTCAGAGAAGCAGAGAGGAAATGGTGACTGCCAGGGACTGGGGGGTTGGAGGAGGAGGTCCTTATTTGGTGGGTACAAAGTTTCAGTTGTGCAAGATGAATACATCCTGGAGATCTGCTGTACATTTCCCACAGTTAAGATACCATATTACACACTTAAAATTTTGTGAGAGTAGAGCTCAGAGTAAATGTTCTTATTACCATAAAAAACAAAATGAAACAAGTACCAAACCAAAACAAGAAAGTCACGTTGCAGTTAAATTTGTTTCTTTTGCAGGGGTAAGGCAGCCAGCTACAATGCAAAGATTTTAAAAGGGTGTGTGGTTACAAGTCTCAGTTCTGCTTCTGGCTAGTTCTGAATCATTAGAAAAGTAATTTTATCTTTCTGACTTTCGATTTCTTCAATCTATAAGGATGTGAATAAGATGAGCTGTGTGATCTGTGTCACAAGATTATTATTAATGTATTTGAGTTTGTAAACTCCAAAGTCTTTTTAAAGATCCACCATCTAATTTGGTTCTGAAATTACCTTCTCTTCTGCCTTGTGAAAATTCCACGGTTTAGCGAGGTTCAGTGATAAGCTCAAGGTAAAACAGCTAGCAACTCATGGAGCTGAAATTAGATTACAGGTTTTCTAGTGTCTCCGAGGGTGCTTTTCTCAGTACTGGGCTTCCTTGTTGTATAATTTAAGGAAGAAAACTGCCCTCTTCTAGGATGTTTTACTAATCATCCCGTCCTTATTTCTGAAATAGTAGTGTTCGATCTTGATCTGTTTTCTGGAGACACATGTTTTCTAATAGGGTTAAGGCATTTGAGAAAGGCTGGAAGTTGGGTGCTGGCTTGGTGAGGTCCCGTAGAAAGCTGTGTGTGTGTGTGCTCACGCGCACGCGTGCATGTGTGTGTGCATGCCTGTGTGTAAGGATGCTGTTATTTAAGGGGAAGATTCAAGAGAAGTGGGTGGATTTAGGATTTCCCTCTCCCCTCAGTTTTCTTCAAGGTAATTGTTCACCAAGGAAGGAACAAAATGATTGAGAAATATTTCACACGTAATGGGGCACTTTTGCTTGGACATAGACTTCTGAGCAGTCCTTACATCCGATGTATGAACCACAAACTAGCCTATACACTGAGAGCCCACTTATACAGTAAGAGTGCAAATCACATCTTCAATGGGAACCAAGAAACTTTCCTCCTAGAGACCCTTGAAAATGTCCTCTTGGCCAGAGAACCTTATGGTTTCACCTTTTGGGATTGCGTGGTCTGGTGAGCTCTCAGAAGGAAGATCTTTTGGGTAGGAGTCAAAGTCTTGCCCATATTTAAAAAATCACAATCTATATAAAGGTACTAATCTTATCAGGAAAACTTTCCATTTTTTTCATCCCCTCATCCTAGAAAATCACACAGAATTCACATCTTTCCATTTATGATGATGTCAACAATGCTGTTGACAAAATTCTTAATTTTTCCCTGAGCTGCTCCTGGTCATGAAGATGTTTTCTTCCTAAATCTGGACATCCACCTCCAAGGGTTGTCCATAGTGTCTGGAGGTAAAGGATGGGCAGGATGCATGAAGAAATTCAAAGCTTTCCATGGAGAGCTTGGGGGTAGCTGGTGGGACATCAAAAAGCTCTTAGAGAAAAGCTGACAAATAATTTCAGAATAAATGAATCCCTTAAAATATTCTGGGTGTAGAACATTAATGGAACCAGCTCATGGCCCCGAAAGCATTTAAGATTTTTTTTTATTGATGCCACAACATTTGAAAAATAGTTAAGCCATGTTTAACGACCTGGAAAAGGTGTGCAGTGCACCCAGTCCTGTGTTATTTGTGAAATGCTTGGAAGAAACCCTGAGAAAACAGCACATCTGTGGGGACTCCATTAAGCAAGGCCCCTTAGAGAATCTTGTAAGGGGGGTGGGAATGGAAAGCTCAGTGAGAGTTTCATCAGGGAAATGAAAAAATGGCAGAAGTGTTTCCATATTGAACTGAGTTGCATTAGTCAGCCTCCTGGAAAAGGCTTCAGGATTATCAGCTGAACAAAGGAAGAAAGTGTCTAAAATATGAAGATCACAGTTTGTATAAGAATGACTGCCACACAGAGACAATTGCCCATCTGCTTTGATAAAGGAACCACATGGTGTTCTGGATTCTCAGAAACAATTATTAAAGTTGGGATATAGGGAATCCACCTAGAAGGATCAATGGGATGCTGTAGAAAGAATAGGGCCAGACAAGAGAGATGACCTTTGAGAGCCTACTGCGTTAAGGGCACCAGGCTGAATGTTTTCAGACTCTGTTTAATATTGATATTAATTTTTGTTAAACACAGTATCTATTTTTCAGATTAGCAAATTGAAGATGACAGTGTTGAAGAATTCGCATAAAGCCACACTGCTGATAAATGGCAATACCTTAACTTGACTCCTCGTCTATTTGTTCCCAAAGCACATGTTAAAAAAAAAATGATTGCACAATGGATTCTTCTTTAGCAAAAATCTACATTATATTCTTGTAAGTTCAGATCTTCCTCTGTGGAGCCTCATTTAGATCTGGTTCTAGAAGGGTTGTAGACCAGTGTCAGACCTTCGACGGACACCAGAACATAAAAAGCAAGACTGAGAAATCTGGAATACTGTTTTCTAGAGTTACAGATATCTCAGCTTTTTCCTTAATTAAGATCTTTTTTTTTCCCAAGATAAAGGAGAAATAATCTCTGAGCTGGGACCCGTATATTTTTCATTCTCATACTGGCTCAGCCACATCTAGTTTCATGAATGTGGGTTGTTAACCAACATTTCTTAGGGAGAATTTTATACACTGTAAAATAACATTTACCGTGACTGACCTGTACAATTATCATGGAGATCAACTAAGACAGCACAAAGTGATCTAAAGTGATCGACTGAACTAACAAATTACATGTTGTGTAATTTGAGTTGTGACTCATTTTTAAAGATCGTCATATGGCTTTTTAAACAGGGAAAATTTGGTATATGCCTAAATAGTTTTACATTGAAAATTAAGAATGATTGTTTTCAAATTTTTATGAACTGGTACTCTTCATCTTTCTATATTGAGTGTAGTCTGAAAAATTAAATGAGGGGCACTTTAGGGGATTCATGAATTCTCTTATATTGCATTCAAAATTTTGTGGATATGTGGTTTCTGGGGAGAAGATGCATAACATTCATTAGGTTTCAAAAAGGAGCCCATGACTATAAAGATGAGGGTCTAGTGGTACAATCCTCTTGTCTTGGATTTGGGGACTGTGATCTGAAGGCACTGATAATGACCAATATCCAGCCGGGGAAGCAGAAACCACACTGTGTATTTCAACAAAGGAAATTTAACACAGGAAAGTCATTTTGGAAAGACATAGAGAGAAAAGAAAAAAGAATCTGAGACTATTTCAGAGATAAGAAATGCTGAGCGAAGCTACTACTCTTAGGAAGGGGTAAGCCTAAGAGAGAAGTTAGGGTAACAGACTCTCAGAGCTCCTAGAAGGTGCCCAAGTGAGCTGGTGGTCAGACCTCCAAGAACAGAAGCAGCCTCCAATCCCTGAAGAGGCATGGCCAAACTGCCCTAAGAAGTCAGGAAAGAAGCAGGACGCTGGAGGAGACTACCACTGCAGTAACTGACCACAGCAAGACTGGGAAAAGGACCCCTTCCTCCTCATTTCCTCTAACTTCTCTCTTGTGCCCCTATTGGCAGATTCTAGCAGGAAGCCAGGAAGTTGACAAAGAAATTTAGGGAACGAAGTTGGTTGAGTTCCCAGATCTGAAGTCACAGAGCAGAGAACATAAAGGTAGATTTTGGTAAAGAATTTCCATGCTATGCCTATTAGTGCTTCTATAAAGAGCACATACCAGGAATTCCCTTATATGTTTGGAAGGATGTACGCAACATATTTGCACTAGAGTATCAGTGATCCTGCTATTTCACAGAAAGTGGAAATCACACCCACTTAAACTTAATTGCACTGAAATCCTATGCATATTCCTGACATCTTCTGGATGTTGTGACAGGATCCAGACAAGGATCTGTATCAGGACAAGTGTTACCGCTTAGGTCATTTAATGGGACTTAGGAATGGGTGGGGGAAGGGCATTGTCATCATTCTGGTTGGCTTGATCAAAGACATGCATGCTCAGACTGAAGTCTAGAAGTAGTTCAAGTATCCATGTGGTCAGGATGAAGGTGGAAGAGTAGAATTTTCTGAGTAAGAAAGCTGGGAGGAGTAAGGAGTCTGGATATTCAAGACAAAGCCAAGGATAAGCAATTTTTCTTATAATCCTCTTACCAAAGACTTTAAAGAAAGCAGAGATGCTAATGAGACATATAGCTGCAGGTCCAAATACCTGGTCTAGAAAACCAAATCACCAGACTCAATCTAATCCTTAAAGGCTCCTGGCAGGTACCAAACTTCAAACTTCTAAACTTTGTGCTCTTTTACATAGACTTGACCTTCCAAGTAAGCCATGGTAGTTCCTTATTGGATAAATCTCAGCCCCTTTTAAGTCCAAATGACTTTGCCACATAGGTAGGCATGGGCTACCTTAGGACAGAACTTAGATGCATTCAAATGGCCAGGAAGCATGGCCAGGAAGCAACAACGCCAGATGGAACGCTCCATGTTCCTGACACGCATGGCGCATGAGTCTATGATGGGCTGATGGTCCTATCACCGCCTTGTTGAGTTCCCAGATTCTAACTGAACTCTCCCTACTCCAGTAAGCTTGCTCTCACCCCCTTCTGGATGCTTAGTCTTTATACTGAACTTCATTTATTTATTTACTTATTTTATTATTTTTAAACATTTTTTAGTTTCAGGAATAGAATTCAGTGATTCATCAGTTGCATACAACACCCAGTGCTCATCACAAGTGCCCTTGTTAATGCGCATCACCCAGCTACCTCGTCCCTCCACCAACTCCCTCTCCAGCCACCCTCAGTCTGTTCTCTATAGTTAAGAGTTTCCTATGGTTTGCATCTCTCTCTGTTTTTATCTTATTTTATTTTTCCTTCCCTTCCCCTATGTTCATTTTTTCCCTTAAATCCCACATATGAGTGAAATCATATGGTGTTTGTCTTTCTCTGATTTATTTCGCTTAGCATAATACACTCTAGTTCTATGCATATCATTGCGAATGGCAAGATTTCATTCCTTGGATGGCTGAGTAATATTCCATTGTGTGTATGTATGTGTGTGTGTGTGTGTGTGTGTGTGTGTGTGTGTGTATCTCACAACGTCTTTATCCATTCATCAGTCAATGAACATCTGGGCTCTTTCCATAGTGTAGCTATTGTTGATAATGCTGCTATAAACATTGGGGTGACTGTGTCCCTTAAGTCAGTGTTTTTGTATCCTCTGGATAAATACCTAGTAGTGCACTTGCTGGGTTGTAGGGTAGTTCTACTTTTAACTTTTTCAAGGAAGCTCTGTACTGTTTTCCAGAGGGACTGCACCAGCTTGCACTCCCACCAACAATGTAAGAGGATTTCCCCTTTCTCCGCATCCTTGCTGACATCTGTTTTTTCCTGAGTTGTTATTTTAGTCATTCTGACTGGTTTAAGGTGGTATCTCACTGTAGTTTTGTATGTATTTTCCTAATGCCAAGTGATGTTGAACATTTTTTTCATGTGTCTGTTGGCCATTTGGATGTCTTCTTTGGAGAAATATCTGTTCATGTCTTCTGTCCATTTCTTGACTAGATTATTGTTTTGGGGATGTTAAGGTTAGTAAGTTCTTTATAGATCTTGGATACTTGCCCTTTATCTGATATGTCATTTGCAAATATCTTCTCCCATTCTGTAGGTTGCCTTTTAGTTTTGTTGATTGTTTCCTTTGCTGTGCAGAAGCTTTTTATCTTGAAGTCTCAATAGTTCATTTTTGCCTTTGTTTCCCTTGCCTTTGGAGACGTGTTTAGCAAGGAGTTGCTGCCGCCAAGGTCACAGAGGTTTCTGCCTGTGTTCCCCTCTAAGATGTTGATGGTCTCCTGTCTCATACTTAAGTCTTTCATTCATTTTGAGTTTATTTTTGTGTATGATGTGAGAAAGTGGTCCAGCTTCATTCTTCTGCATGTTTCTGTTCAATTTTCCCAACACCATTTGTTGAAGAGACTGTCTTTTTTCCCACTGGATGTTCTTTCCTGCTTTGTTGAAGAATAATTGACCATATAGTTATGGATCCATTTCTGAGTTCTCTATTCTGTTCCATTGATCTATGTGTCTGTTTTTGTGCCAGTACCATACTGTCTTGATGATCACAGCTTTGTAGTACAGCTTGAAGTCTGGAATTGTGATGCCATCCGCTTTGATTTTCTTTTTCAACATTCCTCTGGCTATTTGAGGTCTTTTCTGGTTCCATAAAAATTTTAGTATTGTTTGTTCCAGCTCTGTGAAAAATGCTGGCATTATTTTGATCAGGATTGCATTGAATGCATAGATTGCTTTGGGTAGTATAGACATCTTAATGCATATTGAACTTTATTAGTAATAAAAACAAAAATTACCTGGTGCTTACACTTCTTAAAAGCATTTTAATACCTATTAACATATTTAATTATCTCATTAAGCTCGTGAAATTGGAACTGATGACTTCACTTTCCTTTACAGGTAAGGAAATTAAGGTTTCAAGGTTAGGTGACATGCCTAATAAGGACACATTTTTATATAACTCATCAGGGACTTGAACCTACGCCTTCTAAGTCTAAAGCCTGGGATGTTTCCGTTTTGTGTGGTTACTGTAGGGACTAAAATATTCAGACCAGGTGACTACTCCAGTCATGGTTATGAACCATGGCAATGGATATATATTGAAAAAATAAGCTGTGGTTCAAACATATTTGGGAAACTCTGCATACCGTATTCTCATCGCTGTAATTCATAATTCATCATATCAGAATATCAAAGACTCTTAAAATACTTGAAAAAAAATACTGTGGCTTCTTTGTTGGTTTGAATCAAACATTTTTGGGCCATACAGTATTTGCTGGTATGAAGTACCCATTTATATCAAACGGTATACCCGTGTTCCATGAAACATCGGGGAAATGGTGTCTCATCCCATATTCTGACCCTTGACTTTTCAGAATCAAAACTAACTTTCTGCTTAGACTGTCACACAGCCAGCGGGAGTATTCAGGCAAGACCAGTGGCCAGCTGGAGGGATTGTCCAATCTTGG
>JAPYYJ010002967.1:0-12113 GCA_028533885.1 Nasua narica | reverse complement strand
TGCTTAAGTTCTAGAACAGCCTTTCTTTTTCCAATATTATCTTAGATGAATATTCCATGGTCCTTCATGCACCCTTTTTGGCACCCACTGTTGTTTATCTAGGATAATATACTTTCCTTCTGATTATAAGCCCAGCATTCCTTTCGTGGGGAGGGGGGAGAAGATGGGACAATATTCAAAACATGGATTGAGAGTAAAATTATCAATCAGAATATAAATAAGCCCACACCAGATCATAGAAAGTAATAAAAACAGCAACTACATGGGACTATGTTCTGTGCACTATTCTAAGCACTTTATATATATAACCAAATTTTACATACTTTCCCTCTTTGCAGAACAGTTTTGGGTCTTGTGTAGGAGGGCTGTGTGTCTGGCACATGGCCGCACACAGAGAGCACTCTGGAGCCTTCATGTCACAGAAATGAAAACTCAGAGAACCAAGGTGACCCACTGAACTCACCAAGTTCCACGAAAAGAAGAAGACCCGCATTTTTTTTTTTTAAAAAGGCCAGAGTTCCTTTACATAAAAGAAGAAAATACATTCATTCCTTCACTAAACATTTACTATGTGACTGCTGCCGTGCAGTATTTTGAAGGCGGAACAGTCAGAATAGTCAGGGAGGTTTCAGTTTCCCTGAAGCTATGGTGAACGTGGTTGGCCACTCTCATCCTGACTCCTAGACTCAGAGCCTCCTTTCAAGATGGACAGAAATTTCTAAAATCCTTAAGATGCATTCGTTGACATCCAAGAACCTTTGAATTCTATTTCTATTCACTGGACAGCTTGGGGGATTGGGTTTGGAAGCTTGAACCAAAGAACTGAATCTGGAGTAGCTACTACTTTTCCAGAAAGCAACCAAAATATGGAAGAATGATTCCCAAAGCCTTTCTACTCAAGACTGCTGGGGCTGCCAGTCCAGAGATGGACTGACTTCTGGACACAGTGGTTATAGAAAGGGCCTGCTGATTATACGGACAAACCCACACCTGCCTTCTACCATCTTCCTTATCACTCACTCACTGGAGCTCATTTAGGACAGAAGGGTCAGAAAGAGTCTGGCCACCTAAAAATGCTAAATCTTTGCATGTGCGGTACCTTCATGAGGTATAAAGTACACATCTGCTTTTATCATAGATGAATAGGCTGTTATATCCATGTTTTACCATGAGCTAACCAAGCCTCCAAAGAGCTAAAAATGCTAAATCTTTGCATGTGCGGTACCTTCATGAAGTATAAAGTACACATCTGCTTTTATCATAGATGAATAGGCTGTTATATCCATGTTTTACCATGAGCTAACCAAGCCTCCAAAGAGCCTAAATGGGTTGCGTAAGAAGGTCACAGAAGGTGGACCTGAAGCATGAACCCAGTTCTTCCATCTTTCAAGCCAGTACATTTTCTAATGCTCCATAAGTTTACAAAAATTGACACAGATATTTGAAGGGGAAATGCAGAGTTTACCAAATCATTTCAAGTACATCATTTTAATCACATCTCCTCCACAACATATGAATTCGTTACTACCCCAATTGTCAAGCTGAGGAAACAGTCTCTGGAGACTTATGTCTGAAAGCTGCTGGGTATTCAGTACTGGCTTACTTGGAAGGGTGCTGATATAATAATGGAAAACATTTGGTATATGACTCCTGGTTTTTCACCTTGTCACCTATTTATGCCTTGTTACTATGTATGGGTTTTCCATGCATCTTATCAATCCTGCAAGTCATAAATCCAAAAGAGATCTCACGGAACTAAAATCAAGGTGTTGGCAGAATTGTGTCCCTTCTGGAGCTCTAGGGACATACCCATTTTCTTGTCTTTCCAGCTTCTAGAGGAAGCTGTGTCTTTTCAGCCACAGTTGATCTGTGGCTGAGTTCCATCTTCAAAGCCAACAATAGCTGGTCAAGTCCTTTTCACGCTACATCCCTCTGACAGACTTTCTCGCTCCCCTCTTTCACTTTTTTTTAAAATATTTATTTATCTGAGAGAGAGACACACAGCAAGAGAGAGAATACAAGCAGAGGGAGAGGGAGAATGAGAAGCAGGCTTCCCATGGAGCAGGGAGCCCGATGCGGGGCTCGATCCTAGGACCCTGGGATCATGACCTGAGTCGAAGGCAGGCGCTTAACGACTGAGCCACCCAGGTGCCCCCCCCTTTCACTTTTAAGGACCTTTGTGTTTGCATTGGTCCCATACAAAATCCAGGAACATTTCTCCAATCGGTATCAGGGGATTAGCAAGCAACATTAATGACTTCATTACCTCTTGCTGTGCAACATGACATATTCACAGGTTTTGGGGATTAGGACATGGCCATCTGGTGGGAAGGGGGTTATCCTGCCACCATCTTCAGACTACGAGCTGTAGCCTTTCTTAGTGGTTTGAGACTTTTCAAGATGCAAGGAGGACAAACTTGCTGCCCTGTGAATTCCCATCAGAGACCATGCTCATAACAAAACTCCATCCCTGGGCTATGGAGATGGTTCTGATATCACTTAAGTCCCACTAAAAATGACCTATTCTTGGCAATCATGTGGGATTTTTGACCTCTAAACTTTTGATTTTTAATTGCTCATTGGTTTCATTATAAGCAGAAATAAATTTTTGACTAAAGTACAAGGCTAGACTCTACAGCACATGTACAGAGACATAAAGAAGCACTTACTCCAAGACTGGAGATTATAGTCCTGTTCTAGCAGCCTTCAACCAAGCCCTCTGGAGCTCTGAGCTCTCTCTCACCTGAGCTCTGGAAGGGATCCACCCATGGGCACCTCTCTTTTAAGCATGTGGATCAGACCAATTCCCATCCTAACACATCCACGAGATAAGACTCCCTCTCCCTCCCCCACCTACATAGAGGAAGAAAGCTAACTCAAATTGATAAGGGGGCTGGCGATGGATTGAGAAGGCATTCTGGAAGAGGTAATACTCCAACTTAGCCTTGAAAGAAAATTAAAATTTAGCCAAAGACTGAGGAGAGAGGGATTTTCAAAGGAGAATGGGGCATTTGAGAAGGCAGTGATGCCTGAAATCGGCTGCAGTGTTTGGAGAAAGGATAGATCCCTAAGAATAAGAGATCAACCTGGGTCTTCCTTGATAAAAGAACTTTTACCAGGCTGCCTTCTAGAGAAAGTGCCCTAAAATATGTTGGTGCCAAAGTTAAATTACAGTATAATTACATGTATTATTAAAGACCCAAGTCAAACACTACCTCCTCTGTCAAACTTTGGAGGATAAGTCTTCCCACCACTGCCCTCCCACGGCACTTGCTTCTCTGTGCTCAGACCGCTGTCTGACTCATGCAGTGAGATGTGCACGACGTGTCTCTCTCCTTCAGATCACGAACTCCTGGGAGGCAGCAACAGTCCTCCCACTACCACATGGACTGACCTTCCTGAATCTGTGCCCACACTCTCGCTTCCCCTCTTATCGCAAGGAACACAAGCCTGTTTTCCCGTCGAAGGCAGTCCCTTACACTCTGGACTTCATGTCTCATCTACTCAAGGACTTTGTTCCCATAGAAATTCACCTCCCACCTTGCAGCATCCATTTCTCATTCTGCATACTTTTCTGCACACAAAAATATCCAGTAGCCTTTCTTTGACCTTTGTACCCCTCCACCTACAGCTGGGTTTCTTGCTCTTTGTCATAGCACTCCTCCAAAGTCATCTGTGCATGCTGTCTGCACTTCCTCACCTCACATTTTATCTTCAACCCACACATACACTAGCATCCCAGTCACTCCACTAAAATTGTTCTGACAAGGTCAATGGCAGCCTCCACACTGCCAAATCCAAAGACCACGTCTTTTCTTTCATCTTAGCATGTCAGCGATATCTCATATAGTTAAGCCCTCTATTCTTATCCTCTCAGATGCTCTCAGATGGAGTAGCATCCAGAGTTTTCTAGTTTTCCTTCTATCTCACTGGAAACTCTTTCTGAATTTTTTTTTTCCTGACTCTTCCTCATCATGGAACTTCTAAATGTTGCAACATTCACAGTTCAACTCTGGGGACTCCTTTGTCTCTGCTGTTTACCACACCCTGGTCCATGAGTAATTCCATCTCAGTACCGCTGAGTCTCATATTTATGTCCACAGTAATGACTGCTCCCTTCAGGGCATTTATTCAACTGGCTACCTGGATGTCTAATGGCACTTTCAAAGGAATGAGTATGTTGTCCTACTCTTAAAACTGTTGCATTTGTTTTCCCCAAACTTCCCCATCTCACTTATTCTAAGCCAAAAGCCTAGAGCCATTAGGGGTTTCAGTCTTGGTCTCATCATTCATAGCAACTCCATCTGCAGGCACCACTGGTACCATTCTAGGGTGAGCAACCGGCAACTCCTACCTGGAGTTTCTCCCGTCTGGTTTCCTTCAGTGCCTGCTCCTCTGCACTGTAGTTTATCATACAGCAGGTAGAATGGTCAATGTAAATCAACGTGTGCCACTACACTGTGCCACGCCCTCCACTGGATTCCCAAAGTACTTAGAAATCAAATCCCTTCTTATAACTTAAAGATCCTCTAAAACGTAATCCCCTTTCTATTGATTTCTTCCAGCACACCTTGCATTTCCTGTCTTTGCCTCTGTCTCTCTTTTTCCTCCTCACCCCCCTCAAATACCATCAGCTTGTTCCTAAGCTTTTTCCCCTTGAGAGTCTCTCTGCAGTTGCCACAACCTCTGCCCAAATATCCTGTTACATCATTAACATCTCAAGTCAAATGTCCTGTCTCGGAAAAATTCCTTGACCACCTCATCAAAGCACATTATTATGCTATAGTAGTTTTTCTGCCTAGCACTTATCACCATAAATGTCTTATCTCTCAGTTTGTTTTTTCTGTGGTCCCTGCTTTTATCCAGTAGATTGTAAGCTTTGTGCCTCTCTCTTTCCAGAATATCCCCTGCACACAGAACAGCACCTGGCACGCAAACAGTGCTCAATAAATACTTATTAAAGGAATGAATGAACACATTCATCTAGACAGACAAAGGATAGGTCCAGCAGGGTGCTAGAAGTCAAGAGAGAGGGTTGGCAAAACAGTGTGTCTCAGAGACTGCAGGGCATCCTTGACCTGGATTTTATACCAAAAGCGTCCTCCGGTCAGCTTGACTTTGTGTTGCTCCGTGGGCTGCCTGGTCTCTTCAGGCAATCCCCACAGAGGATGAGTCACACAGCCCCCCTCTCAATAGCCATGCCCTATGCCCACTCCTGCCAATTACTCAGCTTCAGCTCTGAGCGCCGTACTGTAATTACACCTGTTACTAATTAAAGGACAAAATAAATGTGAAGTGCCAGTGAAATACTGCACAGGAGTAAAGCAGCAATTATATTTATTGTATAATTTCCATTTGGCAATTATATTGATTGTACAATTGAACATACTGCATAATGGTGATAATTACAATTGTTAACATTTTCTGCTGGGAAGAATCCAAATGGGTAAACAGGTTGCTTTGAGTCACTGACAATCAGAGGGGGAGTTTGGAGTTTCTCTTTAATTCCTGCACATATTGATCAGAGATATTTCCTTAGGAAATACTGAAGTTTGAAAAACAGACCTTTCATGTTTCAAGAAGGAAAATCAATTTGAACCTTTCAGTATTTTGCATTGATGGAAGCAGATAAATGCAAGGGGAAATCAAACCTGAGGGAGAAAAGGGAAAGTGCTCTTCTGTTAGAACGGAATTGGCAATGAGCCTCAACCACAGGACCAGAGGCCGCTAGGAAACAAATCCTAGGGCATAAAAGAATGGGCACTGGCTGAGGCCTGAGGACAAATCAATGCTTCTTGGTGGATCACATTTGCACAAAAGATTTCCCCCCAGAGTGGTCAGAACAAGGGGGTGAGAAGAGAATTTGGTAAGAAAGCATGCATGCTAAAGCCACAACCCTCTGAGTTCTCCTTATATATATTCAGAAAGAAGGAATACATGGTAGTTTTCCAACATGAATAAACTTGCCTTTTGTTGAGTCCTTTCATAAAATGAATCTTGACAGTATACATATTTGATATTGTATTTTTTCCCCTACCTCATTAATGCTCCCAAAAGACTTAAAGAATTTAAAGAAGGCAGGGGATTAGAAGTCATGTAGATGCCTCTCACCGTGACATGGAGTTGGAATGTGATTATTGTGGACATCAGTGTAGTCAGCAGTGTAAGAGCTCCTCGACAATGGAAGAGCAGGTGAAGAAAAGCCTAGAGTTATACTTAAGCATAACTGGCTAAAGAACATCAAACTCATCCCAAAAGCACTGCTGTTCATTTGAGAATCATGGGCCTGCTTACAAGTTCAAGTACTGACATTGTTTCATTTACTCCAGAAAAAAATACCATGACTTAGATAGAATTGGTAAGCCCCCCACTTTACAGGCTAAAGAAACTAAGGCTTGAGTAGATACTGTGCATTATTACCTAAGTCAGTTAACACCTGAACAAAATTTTATCCACATATCCAACTTGCGGGGAAGAGCCCACCATCTCTAGTTCAGGGGTAAATCCAGATTAGGCTAACCAACAGCAGATGTCACTCTGCTTCAGCCAATCAGAGATGATGAGTGACCCAGTTATGACTCATGTCATGTCAAGGAAATCCTGGGGGTGAGGATGCGTGGGAAAGAATTTCTCAGTCTTTTGAAGGGATACAATGGAAAATACATGTTCATTCTCTCCCCACGGGAGTTTGCTATATCTGTGTATAATGACTGGTCCTATAGTGTCAACATGTGTGCATGGGGGGGAAAAGATGAGAACCAAACTGAGACACTGAAGATGGCAGGACAGATGGTTGGGGAGAAAACCTAGATCTGAGATGCTGTCAGTGAGCCACTGAATAGAGCAACTCTGGACCTATTCTGCTTCTGGTGTGCTATTGTTGAAGGCATTTGCAGGAGCTTTTCATCTCCTTGGCAGATTAAAGCTCCCTCACTGGTCCAGAGGCACAGAGAGGTAGGATGTATTCAAGGTCACAGAGCAAGTGGGAAAACTTGTCCATGAACAAGGAAACGAATGATGTACAACTTTCCATTGCTTTAATTCTGGGACAAAATGAGTAAGTGATATCTGGATACATGCAGAAGTGAAAATCATATCTTTTTATCTGTATTTCTATAGAAATTTGGCTACATTAGATGATCAAAAAAGAAACTAGAACCATTACTAACTTTGTATATTGGAAAACACTGTAAGTTGGATCACCAAATGCTTAAAAAAAAAAAGACCTTTAATTACCTATTTTAGTTAAAAAACTTAATAGCAAAAATGTGCTTTTTTAATCGTATGAGAATGTTCCAAATTTGGATTTTGTATTCTGCTACTTGAAAAACAATATATTTATTAATGATAATATGAAAGTAACAGTTAATTTCATTTCATAGGCAAAGCATAAGGCTTTTGAGGATGTTTCAGTGTGACCCTCTCAGCAGCATCATGAAACAGGTATTATTATCCCCTCTTTTACTAATAAGCTATTGGCAAAGGGGTTTTGTCCAAGGAAACTAGCTTGCAATGGCCTGCACCCCAAAGCTTCCCCATTTTGGAATATTCTTAGTTAAATTTTTAAATATAAAACAAAATACATTTACTAAAGAAACTTCAGAAAACAATTTGTAAAAGGTCAAAAGATGTTTCAATGTCATTAACATTTTGAAATAATTTATCTTCCCCCGAACAAGGACATTCAAAACTATTATATTTATATAAAATTTAGTTATTTTCAAAATTTGCCATTTCATTATGGAAATATCTGGTTCACTTGATTATTCTACGGCTTTTGGAAATCGACTATAATATCCTAAAATAGCTTTTTTTATGAGGTTGAATCTTCAAAATAATTTCTGAAAATGTACATTCAGAAATGCCATCTAAGTAAAGGATAGTCAGTGATAGAATGTGATCCTTTCAGTAAACTTAAGCATATGCCAGAGTGACTGGCCCAGCCACCTTCACAATGGGCTTCCTCAGGGATCCAGTCAGCCTCAATACCGATGCTATCAAAACATGTAAGAGAACCAGCAAAGAAAGAAGCCTCCCTATAGCCCACAGAAAACACTAGGATGGCTCAGTACGTTAAGCGGCCGACTCACGATCTCAGGGCCCTGGCATCTAGCCTCGAATGGGGCTACGTGCGCTGCAGAGAGTCAGTTTTGGGATTCTCCCTGCCCTTCCCCCTGCAGGCTCTCTCTCTAAAATAAATCTTAAAAAGAAAAGAAAGAAAGGAAAAGAAAAATCCAGCACCACAATTCCTGGGTTTGTACAGGACAGTAAAGAATCCTGGGTTTTATCTTTCCTACTGTAAATCCGACTCCTACTTCCTCAAACAAATACTGAAACTTTTTATTTAGCAATACAGTTTCAGGACATAGATGATTAATAGCAAAACATGAATTTTGGAAATATATTTAAATGTGTTTCAAAAAATTTAAAATAACTGTGAAAAATTAATAACTACCATAAATAAAGTTTTCATATCCATGATATAAGTATCCGGAGGTGAGGATGCCTTAATGACACATAAGAAGCTAATTAAAATTGTCTCACCTCAAGAGAAGAGCAAATAAGAACCTTAGGAATGTTAAACCAATTTGTTGTTCATTCTAAAGATGACTTTAGTAACAAGCCAGTTCCATGCGTTTTATAGTTCTAACACAGGCACACCAAGGAACTCTTAACACCTGGGGTTTAAAAAAATCCACATTCTAAATATTGTTTTACTTATTAATTTCTATTTTTCATTGAGAAGTAAAATAAATCTATGTAAATGAACTAAACTACAATAAGCACCTATCAAAAGTTCTCCTCTACGTGGATGAGGGTCTAAGCTGGGCTCTGATCTAGTGCAAACAAGACCCAGTAAAATATTTATGATGGTCCGGAGAGAAGGGCAAACCAGGACTTGGCAGAATGATGACTGTTTCCCTCGTATGTCCTCGAAAAGGGGAGTGCCCGTGTAACAGCTGAGTCTGCCATGTGAAGGGAAACAACAAGCCCACCAGGCCAGAAGTCCAGTGTTCCAAAGCCTTAGTTTCCTGTAAAAGGGACTTGAATGTCCAGAAAGTCTGTAATAGGTATAGACATATAATTTGTATGACATGAATGTGTGAGTCCATAAATGTTTATCTAAGTATGGGCCAACCCAGTGGTTCCTGATTAAGTGCTCCATTCAACAGGAATACAATAGAAAGGGCTTAATGATGACCACAACCAAGTATCTGCTTATCACATGCCACCTGCCTTTCCACTCTGCTCCCTCATTCCAGTTGCAATATATAATAAAGATGTTCGCACTCACTGTGTCGATTTGTTGGGTTCGGGTTAGAATTCTGAGGCGCTGGTGGAAGCAAATCTCATGGGGTCACATTCTAACTCTTCCTGTCAGTGGCCTGGACTGGAGGCGTAACACCAGAGTTCTCATCATCATCTCACTCCTGGGGAAGGAGCTTTTCAAGAGGGTTCCAGCACTAGGTAGGGCTGAAGGAGTGGTTAACTCTCACTTAGGTAAGCACAGCAGAGATGCTTCTCTTCTGGTTCCCACAGGATGCCACTCTATTGGTAAGGATTTCCAGAGGTTTCGGGGAAAGGAAGGAAAGAGGAGCAAGATGGGGCCTATTCCTTAACAACTATGTGAATTATAATCACCTTGGGATCTTGTATGCTCCTGCTAAAGAAATTATCTTGTTTTTAAGCAATGAATTCTTGAATCAGGCATTCACTCAGGTGATTCTGAACAATTTCATGCCCACACAGACACTTAGACATGACGTGAGGAGATTTCGGCTGCTATCCAGTGACAGGCCACTGGAGATATGCAGAAGAGTTGATACAGCTGAGTAGAAACTCAACTTTTCAAATACTTCAAAAACAAAGACACATGATGCCAGTCACAGGGTAATAATACAGAGTGAAACACCACATGAAACCCTTTAGATTGGGTGATAAATCTGCACTTGACCTTATTTTATTCTTTATCAAAATAAAACCAATTATAAGATGTAAAGATGTGATAATGCAGTTTCTGAGCATTCTCCGAAATGGTTTTTAAAGATCCTTGAGCCAACACCCCCATTTAGCAGCTGGACAGCCAACCCACTTGCCCCACAGGCTTCTGCTTCTGTATTAACTGGTGAAAAAGACACATTTCAATAATAATCTTTTTCAACACAGGCAAGTGAAGGAACACATGTATCATGCATGGGGGTAAGAATAAATGTTTATTTCTACATCTTTTCAGTCCAAAAGGCTGCAGAATGTGAATGGTAATACAATGCATTTTATTTTGAAAAACAGATTTCAATCTAGAATTCTTTTCAGTGTTAACACACACTTCATTCCCCCTGTGGAGATTAACGGGCCTGGCTGACCCGTTTGAGGAGGGTAGGGCCGGAAGACAGGAAAGAGAAAAGGTAAGTTAAAGGTTGAGAAAGGCAAAGCTAATTACCTACCTCCCAAATAAACTGTTCCTTAAAACAACAACTGGACAGGTGATTTAATGTCCTATATCACTTGCATAACTTCCTAACACAAGGCTGGGCACCTAATGCTCAGTTAGAGGTTACTTTTCCTTTCATTACTCTCTCTCTCAAAAAAGAGTCTGAGAGAGAACTGAGCCAGTGGTGGTCTTGGACCTGGATCTCCCTGGGCTGGCCTCTTATTTTCATTTTTAACAAACTCTGTTTCCAACCTCTTAAATAGTTATTTACTGATCTCTCCCAAAGGGTCACAGGTAATAGGCTCAAGATGCTGCTGCCTTTTACTTGTACTGTGTAAAGCACTCAAAGATGCCCTGTCAATTAATTAGCAGCTTAATTGGAATGAAATTATGTAATTAACCATCTCATTTCAAATTAGCTATAAATGTTTACCAGCTCACAGGAATGAGATTTTCAAAGGGCCTTCATCCAGACCTTGTTGGTTTTGACAGTAAGTCAATGTCTCCCTTCCTTTTTCTAAGTTAGAAATGCAGGATTTTAATGAAGCCCAAAGATAAGTTCCATAAACTAGCCAGATATCAGTTTATTTACACTTTATAGGAGCTGGTGACCTCCCAAAAGAACACAGTCTTCCTTGGAGCAAGTCTACTGACTAGGCCCCCAAAGAATTAATTTGCCTCCAGAAGGGAATGGCAAAATACACAGTTTTATAAATTCAGTGCTTGTAAAGGATCACAAGGGTTATGTTCTATTTTTTATATACTAAAAATCTATTCCTGTTATATATAAACAGGAACTTTAAACTGTTCTATAATTAAAGACCACTGGCTTCTCTTCGCAGCCCCCAGTGTTTTAAAACATTTCCCTATCATGATGGATATTGCTAATCTTCCCCAGCAACCACTCTCTGTATCTACCTTTCAAATGGAACCCCTTCCTGCATTACAGTCTTGGCCTGGCCATCTGGCCAAGTCCTTGCCAATGCAAAGTCTGGAGCTGGAAGGATGTGGGCAACTTCACCATTATCTTCCTAACAGCCAACTGCTTGCCCTCAACTTCTTATCTTTGCCCCTTCCGGAAAGTAGATATTTTTCCATTGAGCCACGTCTGACTGTGAGTGAGGGATACACTTTGGGGATTAACAGAACAATTAGAAGAAACCTGAGCCCTTACATAATCTTGTAGAGTATATAATTGTCTTCCTGGCTTGCCCTCCTCTCTTTAAACCAGAGTTTCTGAACCTTGGGACTATTGTCATTTGAACTGAATAATTCTTTGTGATGAGAGAGTACTCCAGGCATTGGAGAAAGTTGTCTGATTTTTTTTTTTTTTAAGGTACAATCCATACCCCACATGGCACCCAACCTGGAGCTTGAACTCACTACTCTGAAATCAAGATCTGAGCTGAGATCAAGAGTCAGAAGCTTAACTAACTAAGCCCCTCAGATGCCCCAGTGCGATTATTGTCTTCAAAGTACTTGTGTAGTAGGGATGCCTGGGTGGCTCAGGTGGCTAAGCATCTGTTTTCGGCTCAGGTCATGACCCCGGGGGTCCTGGGATCAAGTCCCTCATCCAGCTCCTTGCTCAGCAGGGAGTCTGCTTCTCCCTCTGCCTCCCACTCCCCTTGCTTGTGTTCCCGCTCTCTCTGACAAATAAATAGATGAAATCTTTTTTTTTTTT
>JAPYYJ010002966.1:0-12113 GCA_028533885.1 Nasua narica | reverse complement strand
CCATTGCGGCTATGAACATTGGGGTACATGTGGCCCTTCTTTGTACTGCATCTGCTTCTTTGGGGTAACATCCAACTCTTGATCTCAGCCCCAGTCTTGATCTCAGCGTTGTGAGTTCAAGCCCCATGTTCGGCTCCACACTGAGTGTGGAACCTACTTAAAAAAAAGAACAGTAAGACTTGGTTGCTGACCTCTAAGAAGAGTTTACCATTTAGCAGAAGAAGACACACGCTGGGCATAAATAACGAAAGAATGCAAGAGGTGAGAACAGCTATGGGAGCTGTCAGAGGGGCATTGGGAGCTTGAGAAAAGCACCCAGCATCTGACACCCTGGGCCTACTCCAAGGAAACTGTGTTTTAAAATGTGTTTATAGGTCTTTTCTGTCATAAAGGTAAATCATCATTAACATATGTATTTTGGAAAACAGTAAAATATTTAGAAAATAAATTAGAGATGATTAAATCCTAGGTCAATGTGATGGCTAATTTTGTATCAATTTGGCTAGGCCACAGTACCCAGATATATAGTCAAACATTTTCTAGATGTTTCTGTGAAGTTATTTTTTAGATGAAATTAACATTTAAATCAGTGGACTCTGAATAAAGCAGATTACCCTCTATAATGTGGGTGTGTCTAATCCAATGATTTGGAGGCCCTGATAGAAAAAGGCCGACTTCCCCATGGAGGAAGAGGGACTGTTGCCTCCAGACTGCCTTCCCACTTCAACTGCAGTATCAATTACTCTCTGAGTCTCCAGCCCACCAGCCTATCTTGCAAATCTTGGACATGCCAGCCTCCACAATTGCCTAAGCCAATTCTCTCTGTATATCTCCTATTGTTTCCAATCCTATGGAAAAGGCTGACTAAAACAATCATGGGTCCATTTTTTACAAACATTTTTCTAGTCTTTATGGCTAGATTTTGGGGGTTTTGGGGGGTAAGAGTGTATGTTTATCACCAATTGTGTGTATAATTCTGTATTCCTTTATTCCTTTTTTTTTTTTTTTGAGAGAGAGAGAGAGAGAGAGAGAGACCGCGAGTGAATGAATGGGGGAGCAGCAGGGGGAGAGAGAGAATCTCAAGCAAGCTCCATGCCCAGGCCAGAGCCCATCGTGGGCCTTGATCTCACAGCCCTGAGATCATGACCTGAGCTGAAATCACGAGTTGGACACTCAATTGACTGAACTACCCAGGCACCCCACCTTTGTTCCTTTTTGAAAGTTTATTATTATGATATTTTCATCTTCCTTGTTAATACAAAGTTTTAACAAATGTCACTTAAACAGCTGCACAATGGTGTATGATGTGCAAGAGTCATGTGCTCTTCCTCCTGAACCAGCCAGGAGCCCCTTAAGATTATAAATAGTAATGAATATTTTTTATTTATAAAGCTTTTCCCACAATTGGGAATTTGATAGATTCTCAGAAATGAGATCACTACATCTAAGGCTCAGAAGAGGCAATGGGAGAACAGCAGCATCCTTCAGCAAGCTGGACTGGAGATGCTGTCAGGACCTTCAGGGAGGAGGCAATGGCAGACTCCCCCCTCAACTTCCCTCCCCTGCCCCCAGGCTCACTTTTAATAAGATTTTACTAAGGAGTTTGGGATAAAGGAAGATAATTACAGAAACACTTAGAACCAGAAATCAGATATGGCTGTTGAGATTTCACAGGCGTAAGGCTCTGGGAAAATCCCAGAAGCTAGCCTGATTTCATAGAGCAGAACCTCAGAAATAGTAAAGAATGAAGATAACAAGTACCTCTGAATGTGAGGATGCAAGAGGGCCTGAAAAGAGACATTGAATATCCACGCGAGAAGCCAGTGGATCCCCAGGTCCCCTAGCTCACCTGCACAGCAGCGTGACTCCCACAGCCCACCCCAATTTGTACTTTATTTAGTGGATAGGGAGGTCCAGAGAACTATTCTGAAAATAGGAGAATTAACTAAAATTCTGCATACAAAATGGCAAGATCTCCAGGTCTTCTTTCCCATCAGTTCTGAGAACTTGGCAACCAGAATTGCCCTGAGAATAACGGAGAAATCGCCTGTGGAGAGACTGATCAGACCAAGAAAAACCCTGCAAACACCAGCAGTGGGAGGAGGCGGGGAACTGTGCTGGTTCAATTCCACTCTTCTAGTCTCTCTTTTGCCAGCTGCTCCCTCTTAGGCAGAGAGAGAGCCCTCAGGGCTGAAATAGGCAGAAAGGACTTGCTCCCTCATGTTTGCTTCCCAATCCTGTCAGCACACCACAGCAGTGACAGCCAGTTCCAGTAGCAGTTCCTGGTCCCAACTGTAATTCTTTCACACTCCCAGCATGAGCCCCATCATAGCACCTCAGAGACACCAACTCAGAGGTCAAGCCTGACTCAGAGGTCTGAGTTCCAGCTCCATGGGTCTCTGCGAAAATAGATTCTACTCTTTAATAATCCCAAGCTCCTCCCTTGGTTCCCCAGTCTTAGTGATGGACAGCTGCTTCTTGCACTGTCTACTTTTGTGGTCTCTCATGGCTCCTTTTTCCTTTTTTGGATCTCAATACATGGTTAATAATTCTTTGTATAAAATGATCTGTTTAGGGGCACCTGAGCAGCTCAGTCTGTTAAACTCCAACTCTTGATTTTGGCTCAGGTCATGATCTCAGGGTTATGAGGTCAAGCCCCGTGCTGGGCTCCACACTGAGCATGGAGGCTGCTTGAGATTCTCTCTCTCTCGCTCTGCCCCTCCCCACCCGGCTTGCATGTGCGCTTTCTCTCTCTCTCTCTCTCTCTCTCTCTCTAAGAAAAAAAAATTTTTGTTTAAATGTATGGAGTTTTTTCTTTCACCTGATTAGACCCTGAATCTTCTGGAGAAACAATCCAGCCCAATCGCACTATAGTGAAGCCCACTGAAAAAAACCCACCAACATATGTTGTTATCAAACAGCTTAAACTACAAGCCAAGGATTACCATACCAGTCAAGGTCCAATCAGGAGACCGCCATCAAGCCCTAATTTGAGCTGGGTGAGCTTAATATAAAGAATTATTGACTGGTAAAGAGGAGTAATCATAAAAACATGAGGAGAACCTCAAGCATAGTCTAGGGCTGGAGGAGCACACTTTAAGGATGACAAACCTGGAAGGGCAGCTCTCAAAGCTGGATTCATACCTCCCTGGAGAGGATGCAGTTGAGCCCCAGATAATTTCACTGGGATGCCCAGGCCAATGCAGTTGTGGGCAGGCAGGAAACATGCCTTTGGGGTGGAGCAGAGGCACCAAGGGAGTCTGGCATTAGAAGCCCACCCACTGCATGCAAAGCGTGGGGCATGCAGTGTACATGTCAGGACTAGCTCATTAAGGAAATGCATACTCTTAGCATGTGGCTGAGTGGGAGCCCAGTGGATGTTCCCACCAGAGACACTGATGGGTTGTGCAGCTGGAGCTACAAGAATCAGCAACTGTAGCTCCTTGGAACCAGAAGTCCCTTTCTCCCACAACGTCCCTCCAGCGCCCTCTCCTGAGAAAGATTAATCTTGCACCGGTCGCAAAGAAGAAATGCTCACAGCTCTATCATCAGAGCTCAGGTAAGAGGATGGATTTTCATTTGAGAGGAAATACAATGATAACCAGCAGAGTGACCATTTGGTGCCACTAAAGTGAAAGATGGGTATTGAAAAATACAGGAATTGAGAAACTTTGAAGAAATAGAGACAATGCAAAGAACTAAAAAATAAAACCCACGATATTTTCATAAAAATAAGAGAAGATATTGTCTCCATGAAAAAAGAATGAACGGCTATGAAAATAAACATTTAGAGAACTAAAAGCATTTTTAATTAAAAATATAATTCAAAAAATATAAATAAATGATAAATATAATTCCCAAGGCAAAAATGCCCATATAAATGTTAGAATTTAAAGTTGATGTAATCTAAAAAGAAGCAAAGAATAAATGATATAGAAAACATATGGAGGGGGCACTTGGGTGGCTCAGTTGTTAAGCATCTGCCTTCGGCTCCGGTTGTGATCCCAGGGTCACAGGATCCCAGGATCGAGCCCCACATTAGGCTCCCTGCTCTATGGGAAGCCTGCTTCTTCCTCTCCCACTTCCCCTGCTTGTGTTCTCTCTCTGTGTGTGTGTGTGTGTGTGTGTGTGTGTGTGTCTTTGTCAAATAAATAAATAAAATTTTTAAATTAAAAAAAAGAAAACAGGGGTGCCTGGGTGGCTCAGTGGGTTAAAGCCTTTGCCTTCAGCTCAGGTCACAGTCTCAGGGTCTTAGGATCTAGCACCACATCAGGCACTCTGCTCAGCAGGCAGCCTGCGTCCCCCCATCTCTCTCTGCCTGCCTCTCTGCCTATTTGTGATCTCTCTCTCTCTGTCAAATAAATAAATAAAATCTTAAAAAAGACTTAAACAAATAAAATAAAATAAATTAAAAAAAGAAAACATATGGAAGTTAGATTATTAATCTGGATGAATAATAAGATTTCCAGAAAGAGCCAGGGGAGAAAACAGAAGGGAAGAAATTATCAAGGAAATAATTCAAGAAAATTTCCCAGATCTGAGAGCCATAAAAATTCCAAACCAAGAGAGAACCTTGAGTATCTAGCAAAATGAATGACGTCCAAAGTATATGATCAAGAATCCTAAAAATGCGGGCGCCTGGGTGGCGCAGTTGGTTAAGCAACTGCCTTCGGCTCAGGTCATGATCCCGGAGTCCCGGGATCGAGTCCCACATCGGGCTCCCAGCTCCATGGGGAGTCCGCGTCTCACTCTGACCTTCTCCCTTCTCATGCTCTCTCTCACTCTCTCTCTTTCCTAATAAATAAATAAAATCTTAAAAAAAAAAAAAGAATCCTAAAAATGCTAGGGACAAAGAGAAAAATTCCAAAATTTTCCCAATTCTTTAAAGGGAAAAAAGGAAAAGGATCAAGATTCAGTCATCAGTAACAAGCCCACAAGTGACAGAGGAGGCTACAAGACAACAGAGCAATGCTTTCAAAAGTTAGATATAAGTTAGGCAACTTGAAATTTCATCTTCGCTACAATTATTAATCAGGTATAGCAGTAAAAATAAAGACATCTGTAGACAAAGCCTTAAAAAATTTATCTCTTGGGGACCTGGGTGGCTCAGTCAGTTAACCGCCTGCCTTCGGCTCAGGTCATGATCCCAGAGTCCTGGGATCAAGCCACACATCAGGCTGCCTGCTCAGCAGGGAGCTTGCTCATCCATCTCTGTCTGTGCTCTCTCTCTCTCTCTCTCTCAGTTAAATAAATAAAATATTTAAAACAACAACAACAAAACTTCTATCTCTTACCCTTCCCTCAGGGAGTTACTGGAGTATGTGTTCCACCAAAGTGAGAGGTTAGATCAACAAAGACAAAGACATGGGGTCTTGCAAAGAGTGAGGTGGTGGAAATCCTGGGACAATGCTGAGACAGTCCAGAAGGCAGCTATGTGGGAAATCTAAGAATCGACAGGTTCATATTGAAACAGGAGTCTGGACCCAAAACTTCAGGAATAAAGAGAGAATACCTAGGAGGTATTGCCCAAGAACACGAAATCAATTATCATGCATTTGAATGGAAAGAAAACCTACATTGTTGGAGGACAAATCAGTGATAAATTCCTAGATGTGCGAGCAAAGGAAAACCCAGGAGATCAATATTGTTCTGTCTACCATTCCATAAGACTCAGCTGAGAACCTGCTCTTTCAGCCCCTTAAAGATTTTCAAAAGCTCCTAATACCCTTCATAAAAGCCTTTCCTGTTTAATATACCAAGAGGAATCTCTACAGCTTTCATGGAACCCCAACTGATGCAACCTGTTATTAAAAACAGGAAGACAAAAGCCAATCGAGCACTGCACCCTTTGCATCCAAGAAGAGAGAATTAGAGGCTGGAAAGGGCGGTACCAGGGACCACACTTTTTATTGTCATTTTTTGTCTTTGAAAATTATATAATGTTTAAGTTTGGTAAAAATTAAAAATAGTCAAGTAAAGAAAAACTCGCTTGTTTTTTTTTATTTTAAAGATTTTATTTATTTACTTGACAGAGAGAGGACACAAGCAAGCAGAGAAGCAGGCAGAGGCAGAGAGATGAGCAGGCTCCCTGCTGAGCAAGGAGCCAGATGTGGGACTCGATCCCGGGATGCTGGGATCATGACCCTAGCCGAAGGCAGCTGCTCAACCAACTGAGTCATCCAGGCGTCCCAAGAAAAACTCGCTTGGGAGATAACATACAGTAAAGCACTAAGACACAGTGGGTTTAAAAGAAAACACTCCACGCCATCCATGCAGACTGCATCTTCTCTTTTAAAAAGTGGCATCTGGGGGCGCCTGGGTGGCTTAGTGGGTTAAAGCCTCTGCCTTCAGCTCAGATCATGATCTCAGGGTCCTGGGATCGAGCCCCACATCAGGCTCTCTGCTCAGCGGGGAGCCTGCTTCCCCCTCTCTCTCTGCCTCCCTCTCTGCCTACTTGTGATCTCTCTCCTGTCTGTCAAATAAATAAATAAAATCTTTAAAAAATAAATAAATAAATAAATAATAAAAATAAAAATAAAAAATAAAAAGTGGCATCTGCAGAGGGAGAGATGAACCATGAGAGACTGTGGACTGTGAGCAACAACAAACAGGGGTTTGGAGGGGAGGGAGTGGGGGGTTGGGTGAACCTGGTGGTGGGTATTGAGGAGGACACGTATTGCATGGAGCACTGGGTGTGGTGCGTGAACAATTAATCTTGTAACACTGAAAAAATAAAATAAACATATTTGTGGGGGGAAAAGTGGCATCTGAGGGGCGCCTGGGTGGCTCAGTTGGTTAAGTGTCCGCCTTTGGCTCAGGTCATGATCTCAGGGTTCTGGGATCCAGTCTCACTTTGGCCGTCCCTGCCTAGTGCAGTCCGCTTCTCCCTCTCCCTCTGTTGCTCCCCCTCTGGTGAAGGACACCTAGCCCTTCTTTTAGAAGCCAGAGGACATCAAGGAGTTGGGACAGCTACTACACATTCTTGCCTTCTGTCCAGGCAGAGTCATTGGGGTCACACATGTTCACTAATCTGGTTCACTAAGGTAGGAAGCCACAACAGACTTTGGGCCCAAACCTCAGGAATAAAGAGTCCTTTTTCTGGAATGTCCTCAATTTCTTATTAAGAATGTATTTTTTAGGGGTGCCTGGGTGACTTAGTCCATTAGGCATCCGACTCTTGATTTTGGCTTGGTCATGATCTCAGGGTCCTGAGATCGAGCCTCAGGTGGGCTCCATGCGCAGTGGGGAGTCTGCTGGAGAATTCTCTCTCTCCCTCTCCCTCTGGCCCTCCACCCCCTACTCACTCACTCTTTCTCTGAAATGAATAAAATATATTTTTAAAAAGAATTTATATTTTGAAAGCTTAATATTTAACTACCTTTTTCTTAAAGAATGTATTTTTTAATGTTCTCTTTTTCCTCCTCTCTCTTCCTCTCTCTTCTCCTCCCTTTTTGTTATAATTACAGATTCACAAAAAATTTTCAAAAACAGTAGCGATGTCCCACACAGTCTTCACCCAGCTTACCTCAATGGTAACAGCTTGCATACTATAGTAACATTATCAAAACCAGGAATCAACGCATTTTTTTTCAGTGCATTGGGTTGCAGTAGCTTCTGTACTTCAAACCCCAGAAATCTCTTTCCATCTATCATACCAAAAAAATAGGTTCATAGTTTTCAAAGGGATGCCCTTTGAAGAGGAAGTATTTCGAGTCCATTCTTTTTTTTTTTTTAAGATTTTATTTATTTGACAGAGAGAGATATCACAAGTAGGCAGAGAGGCAGGCAGAGAGAAGGGGGGAAGCAGGCTCCCCGCTGAGCAGAGAGCCCGATGCGGGGCTGGATCCCAGGACCCGGAGATCATGACCTGAACCAAAGGCAGAGGCTTTAACCCACTGAGTCACCCAGGCACCCCTCGAGTCCATTCTAAGCCAACTTTTGTGGTGTAAGAATCTGTAGTTTTCTGGTCTAATTTGCTTGCAGCGAGCTGAAAATCACTGGAGAGGCAAAAACCTGAAACATTACTGCAGACTCTCACTATAGAGAGCAGTATTGGCAGATGCTAAAAGATAATCCAGGACACATGCCCTCAGCAGGAAGGCATTGAAGGGCCAGTTCATGTGATTATCTGAGAAGTTATCTGCATTTTTAAAAAAGATTTTATTTATTTATTTGACAGAGAGAGAGAGAGATTACAAGTAGGCAGAAAGGCAGGCAGAGAGAGAGGGGGAAGGAGGCTCCCTGCTGAGCAGAGAGCCTGATGTGGGACTCCATCCCAGGACCCTGAGATCATGACCTGAGCCGAAGGCAGAGGCTTAACCCTCTGAGGCACCCAGGAGCCCCTTAACTGCATTTTTTAATGAGACATTTCTCACTTACATGGGCTTTCTAACGCAGTCAGATTTAGGTGGTGGGAAGCACCATTAAAATAGAGGAAAGTGCCGGTGGGCGGGCAGTGCTGGGTGGCTTTAGCTGAGGTCATGATCTCAGGGTCCTAGGATCCAGCCCCACATTGGGCTCCCTGCTCCACTGGAAGTCGGCTTCCCCCCCTCACTCTCTTCCATCCCCTCCCCCTCATGTGTGTGCGCATGCACGTGCACGTGCGCTATGTCTCAAATAAATAAATAAAATATTAAAAATAATTTAAAAACAAAATAAACAACCTATTCTAGGCCCTTAGAGCAATCAGCTCATTTTTCAAGGATTAAATCCCTTCTAAAGAAAAACACGATTGTCTTTTAGGAAGATGGCCACAGAAGCACAGGAACTCAGCTGTACTCAAGTGTGTAAAAACTCACAGGAATGTGTCTCCTCTGAGGAGGCGGTGTTCGCGGTGAGGGGCAGCAAGCTGAGAGGAGGGAGAACTCTGTTTCTTCGTCGGTCATGGGCATTATAGCCTCACCCACAGGATCACATCCCCCCAAGAACGTGCCAGAGAAAGGCCCCAGGCCCTGGGGCCAGCACAGCTAACACCTCCAAGGACTGAGGGTCAGTGTGAATGGGAAGGAGAGGAGAATCAGGCAAGCAGAAGAGAAGAGGCAGGGGCGAGGAAAGAGAAGCACATAGCGAGGGAAAGGAGAAGGGCGTGCTAAAGGCAGGCCACCACCCAGGAAAGACTCCTGACCAAAGACCGGGAGGAGGGTGCGCCCCGCTCCCGCGGAGTAGTAGCAGCACGCAGACTTCCCGCTCCTCCAGGCTGCCTGGCCCTGCGCCGCCCGAAACAGCCCGGGGCTCAGTCCGATGCCTTGTCAAAAGATGGGAGGAAGACCAGGGCCTCCTCAGGCCGAAGCACAGCGGCTGCCCCAGCTGCCTGAGGCTCCCACACTGTTGTCACTGGGAAGGTGGGGGGGAGGTGGTCTTGGCTGAAGAGGGGGAACTGGCAGCCAGCACACCATCTCCCTAAGAATAATTCTTACAGCTCCAGGTGGCCCAGGCGCCATCCGCAGGCCCTCCAGGTTACTAGAAGGTTCTCTTGCAGGCTGCCCGGTGAGTCCCGCCCAGCCGCGCCCCCACGGAGCGTGCGCACGTGCCCCTGCGCAGAGGGCGAGAGGAGGGACCGGGCTCCAGGCGCAGGGGTCGCCAGAAGTATCATCGCGAAAATCAAATGTGAGCGCGGGTGCACACGGCTCCGCAGACGTGAAACGTGAGTTATTTGTTGCTGCTCAGCCTGAAGGAGAGATCGCAGTTGGCGGGGCTTTGAGTTTGCTGTCGTTTACTTGTGCAAGTGGAAGAAATCTGAGGGCGGAGGAGATCCAGTGCTTAAGTCTCAAAGAGTCTGGGTGACAAAGTGGGCTGGTAGGGGCGGCTTTATGTGTCACCGTGAGCCGAGTCCTAGGGCAAGACCCTAAGACTACAAGAAACCTAGAGCTGGATGGCGGCTTCAGGAGCACGGGGAGGAGGAGAAGGACATGGAGCTCTGGCCCCTACTTTTAGAACTGTGGGGCGCACACGTATTCAGATCAGAGCACAGGTGTTCGCACTGTCCCCCAGGGTGGCCGCCTTCCCTGCTCTCAGAGCCGGCGAAAGTCGCGGCTCCTGCGCGCGTCTCCGCCTCAGCCTGCCCTCTAGTGGAAGAGTGCGGCGGGACAGGAGCGCAGGCGGCAGTGGTCCTACCCACTTTATGCAGTGTAGTGAGCATCATTTCTGAGTGAATGAAGTGAGCAGGCTTGGCAGTTAAGAGAATGGCAATGGTTGTAGACCTCTATGAATCACCTCATTTAATCCACACAAGGAAGAGGCGGTATTTATTGTTAGCTACATTTTACAACTAAGGAAGCTAAGATTTAGAGAGCTTCTCTAACTCAACAGCGATTACTGCCAGAATTAAATTGTTTCGTAGCAATAAACTGTCCTCTCAGTATCTCCTTAGTGCTGGTTCCTTTCTTTTGTCTTCCCCTGACAAGCATTACAAATGGGTTTACCTACATAAAATGAAGCAAGAGAATAGGCTGCACTCTGAGTCTTGCCCAGAACCTCCCTTCTGAGCTTTCCAGCAATCCCTACTCCCAGAAAAGAAACGGGGACAGACACAAGGTATGGCTGGATCCCTGCTTTAGGGACCATTGAGTTCCTGAGGTGGAGTCCTCTGCCCAGGGAGCCCACCTCCTAGCAGCAGGATTCCTGAAAGAGAAGGGCAAATGCCAATCAGAATGTTGCTTGTCGACCAAGAAATCATAGTCAGGAGAGGTGAATATTTGGGGAACATTTCATCCAGGTCACAGCACAACCCAGTCCTGAAATAAAACCTGGCATTTTTTCATTTACAACAGCCTTGTTTTAAACATAATCGAAAACAGCTTACACACAAAAAATTGCGGGGTGCCGGGTGGCTCTCTGGGGTAAAGCCTCTGCCTTTGGCTCAGGTCGTGGCCCCAGGGTCCTGGGATCGAGCCCCGCATCGGGCTCTCTGCTCAGTGGGGAGACTGCTTCTCCCTCTCTCTCTGCCTGTCTCTCTGCCTACTTGTGATCTCTCTCTTCTCTGTCAAATAAATAAAAATAAAATCTTAAAAAAAAAATTGCAACTAGGGCCTGGCTGGCTCAGTTGGTAGACCATGTGACTCTTGGTCTTGGGGTTGTAAGTTTGAGCCGCACACTGGGTGTAGAGATTATTTAAAAATAGAAATTAAAAAAAAATTACAACTAGGGAAAATGAAAAACCAGATAAGGGGAGCCTAGGTAGCTCAGTCAGTTAAGTGTCTGACTCTTGATTTTGGCTCAGGTCATGATCATGAGATCAAACCCTGAGTCCAGCTCGGTGCTCAAAGCAGAGTCTGCTTGAGAGTCACTCTCCCCTCTCCCTCTGCCCCTCCCCCTGCCCATGCTCTAAATAAATAAATGAATAAATAATATCTTTTAAAAAAAGAAAGAAAAATTTAATAAAATGAAGAGTACCAACATCATGCTGGGAAGAGGACCACACACACAGCCATTTGGGGTTGCTGATCAAAAGTAGGCTACAACAGAAGGAATATTCAGAGCCATAATATTCCTGTCTCCCCACAGAGTGATGACTATAAACAGTTCACAATTCTTGTCCCCTGGACCCCCCCCTTTCCTAGGGCTCACCCCCTTCTGCAACCACATTCTTTCTGCAGATGGGGCCAAGGACTGTGGATTCCATTTTTTTCTTCCTGATCTATGGTTTCCATCCAGGCATGCTTCCCTGGGGTTACCCTTTGATTGAACTTGATTATTCCCACATTTCCTTAGCCCCATCCTTCCCCAGACGGTGCCTCTCATTCCCTGTGTGCAGATTTGCCGCAGCTTCCTCTCGTCAGTGATGAACTTCTACCTAACTTCCCAGAAAGCCCTTTACCAGCTGTGTGACTTTAGACAGGTTACTAAGCCTCTCTGAGCCTTATTTTCCTCAGTTCTAGTACTGATAATGCCTATCTTGGAAGGCTGTTTGGAATCAGAGTGACTTGTAATAACATAAACAGCAGTTTATTGTGTTGTAATTGTGCTGGACACAATGCTCAGCACTGACCGTGTAATTATTTGATTGAGTCATCTCAACGACCTTAGCACAGGGACCAAAAAAGAGACCAAGCTATGTATCTATATTCTTTCTTTTCCTGGATATCTTTTTTTCCTTTCCTGATTTTCACTGAAAG
>JAPYYJ010002965.1:0-12113 GCA_028533885.1 Nasua narica | reverse complement strand
CCCAGTCATTGGCACTGATAGGATGAGTCACCATTACAGCTACAGTAAGGTGTCGAGTTTGGAGGCCATGTGCTGGATTACAGCTTTTTTAGTCCCATCTCTGGGAAATTAGGAACTACTGTTCGGAGATAGTAGCAGCCCTTAATAGTTAGTGGGATTTATGATGATCTGGTTTGGGGGAAAAGAAGAAATGGGGAGGATGACAAGCCTCCTGGCCTTGATTCTTTAGATGCTCTGGGAATACTAGGCTGGATGTCTCCCCTGAAACTTAGAACCCTCTTCTCCGGTAGAGGGGGGAAACTCAGGCTCTTCCCATAGCTGTGAGGTGGCATGTGGTCCCCCAGCAGCTCAACTGCTATCACATACCGACATGCTTTGGACAAAGAAAAGCTCAGATTTATTAAAATGCCACAGAGTATGTGGATTCTGGGAGATTAGCCGACTACTGCTGGTCCTCCTGCTTTGAGCCCAAGATTTGTTGACTCAAGTTAGAGGTCTCTGACCTTGTGTGACTCTTTCTCCGTTTCAATTTTTCCTATCAGAGCAGGATATCACAGAGCACCAATGGCAGTCCTGTATGATTCATATGGAAAGTGGAAATTTACTCACCCTCCTCCTGTACCTTATCAGTACAAGAAGGCTGAGGTGTTTTTGAACGTTCCGAACTTTGTAAGGATAACAGGTCTGATTTTAGGATCCATCACCTTTAGACATGTCTTCAACAATCAGAAGTTCCTTTGCCTGCATCATTTTTTTTAAAGATTTTATTTATTTATCTGACACACACAGAGAGAGAGAGAGAGCTCACAAGGAGGCAGAGAGGCAGGCAGAGAGAGAGGGGGAAGCAGGCTCCCTGATGAGCAGAGAGCCCGATGTGGGGCTCGATCCCAGGACCCTGAGATCATGACCTGAGCCTAAGGCAGAGACTTTAACCCACTGAGCCACCCCGGCGCCCTCTTTGCCTGCATCATTAGAGAAAGAGTGAGTTTGCCCTCATATTTTTCAACACAAAAATCACTTGAAGTGGGGAACTTGGGTGGCTCAGTCGGTTAAGTGTCTCCCTTGGGCTCAGGTCATGATCCTGGAGTCCCCGGATGGAGACCTGCATTAGGTTCCATGCTCAGCAGGGTGCCTGCTTCTCCCTCTCCCTCTCCTGCTCCCCCTGCTCATGCTTGCTCTCTCTCTCATTTAAATAAGTAAAAATCTTAAAACACATTTAAAAGTCAGGTAAAGATAGTCATAGAAAGAATAGTATAGGGCACCCTGAGTGGCTCAGTTGGTTAAGCGTCTGCCTTCTGTTCAGGTAATGATCCCTGGGTCCTGGGATCGAGCCCCGCATTGGGCTCCCTGCTCAGTGGAGAGTCTGCTTTTCCCTCTACCCTTCTGCCCTGCTTATGATCTCTCCCTGTCTCTCTGAAATAAATAAAATCTTTTAAAAAAAAGAATATATTTGGTGATGGGCTGATAAACTGTGTTTGAAAGTTCAAAGTCTTTTTATGTCACATTTGCCCACGTTTGCAGTACGGATACTTTTACATTGTGAAATTAATAAGTGGCTATCAAAATTCCTGAATGTTTAACAATTGGCTTTTGCCAGCCGTTATAAACTGGCCCCAACAGAGGCTTTATAACTGCATATTTTCCATACCGAAACAAATGTACTTTGATAGATCCTCGTTTACTTTTTTGGATCAATGAAATTAATTACAAAAGATCATCAGTTCTCCCTCGCCATTTGGGTCCAGACTGTGTAAGAATTGGACCATTCTGTTTCGGTTGCCAGGCCACGAAGGGACATCCCCAGAGTTCCCTTACCCTTACCTGGGATACACTGTGCTGAAGTTACAGATCAGAGAGATGTCAGAATCTGTCGCCCCAAGAACAAGTGTGACTGGATCATCAAGAAAGGAACCCAAAGAATTGACAGTGACGTGGAAGTGAAAGCACTGAAAAAGGGAAGATCAAGAATTGTAAAGAACCTGGAACAAGAGAAAGGATTTCTTTTTCTCTTCATGCTTTCATTTAATACTAACCACTTTTTGCCCTTATGGACCATACACTCTTGTAAGGGGATGGAGAAATCGATATACAAGTAATCAAAAAACACTTAAGGCAATTAGAGATAGCTGTATGTGTAAAACTTAGTGAAAGTAAATTAAATGAGCTATTGAAATGGAAGCTGACCGGGTTGAGATTTAACAAGGAATTCACTGAAGATCATTCTGGAAACGTAACATTTGAACAAAGACTTAGTGGTTAAGGAGCAACCAGTAAAGCAAATATCCGAAGTTGACTGGGTAGAACCAATTAAAAAGACAGGGTACCCTAAGCCAGGAAAATGCTCAGTAAATTCAAGGACACCTCTTGTGGCTGCAACCTGCTGAATGATCATTGAGAAGATCAGTAGAAGAAAGTCGAAGATGAGCCAGAAGGAAGAAGCAGGCATAGACGGCATGAAGTCTCAATATGCCATAAAAAGACTTAGTATTTCTTTTTTTTTTTAAGATTTTATTTATTTGTTTGTTTGTTTGTTTATTTGACAGAGAGAGAGAGAGAGATCACAAGAGGCAAAGAGGCAGGCAGAGAGAGAGGGGGAAGCAGGCTCCCTGCTGAGCATCGAGGTCCTGCTGGATCCCAGGACCCTGAGGTCATGACCTGAGGCAGAAGCTTTAACCCACCGAGCCACTCAGGCACCCAAAGACTTAGTATTTCTTTCTAATTTTAAAAGAAGCTTCTGGAAGTTTTATAATAGTGAGTGATACCTGATTTGTCTTTCTTAAAAGGTTGCTCCATTTTCTTCTGGGGGATTTGGGTGGCAAAGGAATTATGAACTAGAAGAGTGTGGGCTGGTCTGGAAAAATCCAGAGACACACAGCTATGGTTGCTTATCCTACAATCAATCCTAGCACAGATTTGCAGATTGACACCCCTCGAAGTGGGCAAAATACAGACTTGACTTTAGAAGGAACTGATCACTTCTATTTTGAAGGAACCTAGAATCACAGGTTTTTGTTAGCTTCACTGAGAACAGTAACACCCACTTACACAGCACAGTCCGGACCAACCTTTGAAATTAAATTCTTGAATGAAATGAAGCCTACCTCAACTTCTATATTGATGGTTGCTACTGCAGAGGATTGGTTTAGTCAGCAAAATGCTAGCAGAAAAATGAAACTCGGAAACTCTGACAAATAACGGCCTCATGGTACAAAGAATAAAATGTAGCAAATATCTGTTCCCTGAAGAAAGAAATTAAGGAGAGACAAGTCATTTTCCGTTTAATTGGGTAAAAAGCCCTTCACGTGATGATTTTAATTGTGTATCCCATGGGCAGACAGACATTTCATGAATTCAGCATGGATTTAGAAGGTCATAGACAACAAAAGCATTTCTTCCATTATGTCTATTTATGGATCCTAAGTTTCAGTAATTAACTCAGAAATGGAATAAACCATTTTTAATTAACCTGAAGATACAACCTTTAAGAGATTCATTTTTCTATAAAATTTTAAAAATGATTCCTTATGAATTAGTTCATTTTAATTACACAGGAATAAAAGTCTAGATTGAGGTCGGAGTCACATATTAATGTGCCTCAAAATTAATTAGTATTATTTACCATTAAGAGATACACTTGAAAGATGTATTTGCAAGTCTTGCTTGTGGTGAATTTTCAATCTTGTAATTATAATGATAATATAATGGCAATAAAGTACAGTGGCTGTCATATGCCTTTGAAGTATTTCTCTCTTTTAAAAGTAATTTTTTATACATGTCTAGAAATCAGATACATGATGATTTTATTTCCAAGTTTATTGCATTAGGCTGTTTCAGACCTACTATCAAAGACCAAAGATACACTTGTAAAAAATAAATGATTATGAATCCATTACCTATATAATTAACATCCAGTCATTAGTTATTGACAGTAAGTACAATAAGTAAAGTATGTATCTTTGTATTGATAACATGCCAATATTATCTGAAATACATCAATACACATCCTATGTAGCCATTATTTTGGGCCTGATATGTCCCGCAGCAAATCTTGCACATAACTTTTATTGATAGCATTTTCTGGATTCAGCATTTGGGCAAATAGTGGCTTCTGATTTATATTGCATTTACACTAATACCAATTGCTAATGCTGTTCACTGGGAAAATAGTAACAGTACTCTTAAAAAGGCAAAACCAGAAAGGGAGAGCTAGAGAGAGAGAAGAGGGAAGAAAGGCAAGGAGGACACGAAGATCATTAACAAGTAAAAGATGAACAAGAAGAGGAAGAGGAGGGAAAGGAAAGCAAGAAGGCAACCAAGGAGGAGATAGAGGGGGGTGGAACCTGATGTCCTTGGTTCACTGGCTGAATCTGGAAAGTGAAGTTACTACCTCCCCCTTCCCCAATACAAAATCCAAGTTGGGTGTTACCTTGCTAGCCATCCTGACAATATCAAAACTTTGTTGAAGATGGCGTGATTTCATATAACTTTTTACAGGTCACTTTTCATAGGCAATCTAAGTATTTTTTAAGTCAAATACAATTTTTTTTAAGTCAAATTGAATTTTTTTTTTTTTTTTAAGGAAGAATTTTCTCTTCCTTGGAATTTTACAGTGTTCTACTTACGGAGAACAGACTCATTCAGGTTATTTCCCCATTAGAAAGTTTTTTATAAGGATGCATCAAGATGGCATGGATCAGACCTCTGAGAAACCTAATGGAAGACAAAGAGATTGGCCTGTGAAGAGTGAGTGCTACAGGAGATTTGTGCCTCATGATAGGATCCTTGAGAATTCACCTCAAGGGATTATTTGGCCAGCCTCTAAGGGCAGAATTTCATTGTTCTTCATCTGCTCCTGTCGGTGTCACTCAACTTGTCTTGTTTACTCTCTGGCATGAACCATGTCATCCATTTCCCCCAGAGTTTTCATTTAATTGCCATCTTTGTTCTTTGGGAAGAGCTTTAGCATTATACCATAATGAAGACCCTGGACAAACCTATATATGAGTTCCTTTTTGGGCTTCATGTCACTTCCGTCCAGTCAGGAGGTCGAGTCATTCATTGCTGCACATTCTCTTCCATGATGTCCTTGGGAATGACTGCCATTTTGATGCTTGTCTCCTCCAGTCACCGAATTTTTAAGATATGACTCTAGTTACAGCTCTGAAGGTCCCACCTTCCAGTATCTTGATAATCCATTTATTGGAAATAAAAGAAGGACAGTGTCAAAAGAGGAAAATTTCATATAAAGTTCTTATGACAATCTCTTCATATTGGAAAGTGAAATGTCTCTTGAAGTAAACAAGCCCCTGAATTTTTGAAAGCACATCCATTTCATTACTGATTGTATACATATTGCCTTTCTACTATATTTCGTGACCTAAGTAAATAAGGTCCCAGCCTTTTCTTCCCAACCCCAGCTTTTGTGGGTCTTAAATTATTTTAGGAGATTACTTACAATTAAACTAAATCAATACCAGTGGGACTATGAAGAATTTTACATTTGAAATTAAATGGTGATGTCTGTTTTCCAATACTGTTTGCTCTGACAAGACGCTACTAGAGTTGAGAATCAAATAATGAGAAGGACCAGCCAGTAGTCATGATATTCAATTTTGGTGTCCAATTTTGTATTGTCTTACAGTGATGAAGATTAATGTCATAAAACAGATTTTTTTAACATCAACTTTTGACCTCGGTCAACCAGTTCTTAAGGCAAAAATTGGTCCATTGGCCAAGGTATCTGGGGCATTTTTCTTACTTTTTAGCACAGTGGTGCTCTCAGAATGAACCATCCACTGGCTTGCTTGAAATGTTACTCTAATTTGGGAATGAGAAACTGCCACCTGGAAGAGAATATTTCTCAAGAACGATAGGACAGCACATATCATGAAATTATAGTAACAGCAGCTGAACACTGATCCATCTGGAAACTTTAAACAATGCATCTGGCAATTTACAGGTAATAACTTGCCTCTTCTGACAGAAAAGGTCATAAATATTTCTTATTATTACCAAACAAGACACCTGTGAGCTCGGAGAGAACCCTTATAAATCTAGGGGCCATATTGGCTGGCCATCCTGAAGTAAACACAAAGTCAGCTAATCTTTCAAATTGGAAAATGCTGTAAACATGCAAAGAAGTCATAAGATTTGTGAATAAAAGTAAACTGTTTGACAGGAGAATGCAGTTGGATTTTAAATGTAAGTGTGTGTCGGACACCGTAATCATGAGTCCCTGTTTTCACATGACTTTCCTGGTAGATGCCAGTCACCCTGCTGAATTCTTAAAGGTGCACTCCTTTCCCACTCCAATGTGTCTTTGCCCCATGTTAAAAGATAAATTATATCCTATCCTTAGTCTTAATACTCCTATACTCCAGAGGATAAAAAGAAGTGAGAAAGAACTGAACAAGCATTTAGGCCTCCAGCTGTTTGGAAATCAGATAATGAAAAAGCTGTTTAGTTTTGCTGGGGATATTACTGCTTTAGCATCACCTGACAAGTTATGGTTTACTTGAAGGAGATAAGGCTTCCAGGACAAGCAAGCTGGGCTGAGATAGACAGATACATATGTAGGTAGGTAGGTAGACTGATGGATGAATGGTTGGATGGAGAGTTGGATCAATGGATGATAGGTAGATGATAGATGATAGATAGAAATAGATGTTAGATAAATGATAGATAGCAGATAAATATAGATAAAAATAGGTGATAGATGATGAAGATAGTGATGATAAAGACATAGATGATAGATGGATTGATATGAGAGAGAGAGATGCATATCCACTATATGTCTAATGAGGTCAACTCTGTACTGAGCTAATTGCAATTCCTCTAATGTTCTTTCTGAGAAGTAATGCTGAGCTACTTGTATTTTCTAACTCCCTAATGATGCAACTTTCTTTTGAAAATCAGTAGGTATGTTTTATGCATCCTCTAGAAACTCAAGCAAAGGAAGAAATTATTTATAAAAAAAAATCTCAACTCAAGCTTAATTGTATAAAGATCGTGAATACCTATATTGAGCATGAAAATTCTGCCTTCTAACTCCATTAACTTAGTGTGATGAATTCTGAAAGATATCCTTATCACATCATCAATAATTTGAAAGATACAACATTTTCAAAGGAATAGACTTTTGAACCAATTCAACCTTACTAATAACCTCTTTTGAGCAAATGATAAAATTTTATTGCAATGAGTAATAGTTCGTACCTATTACAAATCAGCTCTTCCTCTCCTTTTCCATGGGCTGACTTTCCAAAGTTTTGAATTTCATCTTTACTCTAAAATAATTTACTCAACAAGAGGAGCTAGCATTTTCTACTTAATGAAAATCGAGTAATTAAAATCTCAGGTTTTCATCAGCAGACAAAATTGAATTAAACCAACGAAGAAAAACAGGTTACAAATACTCAGATCATGCTTTTCTTGAAGCAGCCATTATACCTATCCGTGGAATCTGATCAAGGGTGAGACTGTGAGGGACATTGGGGTATTTTCAGAATGATCTTTTAGGAAGCTAAAGTAGAATATTTGCAGTTAGTGTGTGTGTGTGTGTGTGTGTGTGTGTGTGTGTGTGTTTTAACAATACTACAAAGCTGTATTATTTATAGGTGTATATATCTTGGCTAAAATCCACCTGTGTGGTAAAAGGAAGGAAGATGAACACTAATGCATTAATTATCTTCTTGCCCCAGTTAACAACGCATGTTAATTAAGATGGCTTATTTCATTATCACCCCGAGATACTCATGTAATATCTGAAATTCACAAGTTCTTTTAAAAGAAATATTGCCTTCATTGATAGGAAATTAAGCAACATATTAGTGCATTCATAATTAACATTAAGGCATAGAGTATTCTCAAATTTAAATGGCTACTCTCCAAAAGAGGAAACGTAAATAAGAATTTAAGCAGTGGAATTGAAAACTTTATTTGACTTTAAGCCACTGGTTACATCTATAGTTATATCTTTTTTAAGAGTATCCTTATGTCTCTCTATATACCTCTATCACTATTGGCGGTATAATTAGATAAATTTTCATCTGTCCATCTGTCCTTACTCCATAGTGCTGCTTCAAGGACACCTTGAAGAAAGGGTAGTGGCTTGGGAAACAGATGAAAAAAACACAAACTTCTTGAGTTAATAGATCTGTATAAGTCTTATCTTGATTGGTGACAAGATCAAAGCAGTGCTCATTTAGCATAGGTCAATAAATGCATTCATGGGCACCAGGATTCCTACACTCCCGTGTCTCCAAAAAATGCCAGGTCTGGGGACCACACTAGCTTAGAGGACAGATGTCTCAGACATGACCATGACAGGCAGGTGACCCATGAGAGTCTAACTCGAAGATGTGTCTCATCATAAGTACCTATCCTTTATTACCAAGGAACATTTTGGCTTATATTAAGGACAGTTAATGTTGCTACCCTTTACATTTTTTTCGCTTTTCCTCCTCCTCTTCTTATATTCTAGGAGGTCTCATTTCCATGGAGTTCAGGAAAAAGAATCTATGGCATTAAGGCACCTAAAATTTTTTGTCAGTTCAGTGAGAGGAATCTTTAATGGGTTCCTTCTAAGTTTCTTAAGAATATTTTGTAATTGAATTATGTGGAGCCCTAAGTATCTGCAAATGCTCATTTTTAGAGACTATATTCTCACCTCATCCAACTTGTTTTTATGCCTTTTTTGAGTTCCTACTTTCTTTTATTACCAAGGAATCAGTCCTTAAAGGGAATGGCCCCTCCTTGTAGAAATGCTTCCAGACATTAGATGGAGAATATCTCCCTTGAGACCTTACCTAGCATAATTAATTTGAACTTCATGTGCCTCTCTCCCCAGGAGAGAAGAATGGTCTTAGCTTTTGAAGTCCTGGGTGGACAGAGCTAGTTATGAATTAAAATACCTTACTTTGCTTTTGTGTAATATGGGTATTTTATCTCAAAGTGTCAACAGTTAAGAAATATGAAATCATAGTAACAAATACAGTTCTGAGTTGATAAAAATGGAATATTTTTGGAAGGATCATCACATCTTTTCCCTGTCTCTTGCATCTCCAACATCTGGTGGTGCCAAGACTCCTCCTCCAACACATGATTATCTGACCAGAATCCCCTGTGGATCTCAGCTCAGATTACCCTTTCCAGGCATCCCCACATATCTGGGTGGAGACAATGTGAATGACATGGAAAGCACATGAGTCAGACAGGGTTCTGCCAGTTTTGGAACATAAAACACATCATTCTAGCTCTTAAAGTGTTACTTTCCTAATTTCTAAGTGAGAAGACTAGCAAATACCCGTTAAGCTTGTGGGGGCCGTTGAATGAGTTCAAAGTTTAAATCACTTTGCTGTCTGACACATAGGAGGTACTTAATATAATTAACTTTTTAACTTTTTCTATTCTTCCAACCAAACACATCTATCTTGAATAATACAAATGCATTTATCTCAGTGTACTAATGTATTAAGTGGGTCCTTGAATGCCTTAATTTTCTTTTTCTTCATTTTCTTCACTGTGGAACACAAGGATTAAAACACTAAAACATCACAGAAGCTAAACTTTATCTGTACTTTTACATTATTCTAAACAGAATCCAGTACTTTTTTCTTTTCTATATGTTTGAATGTATATAATTAGATATTTGTTAAGTATGTATATATTTGTATATTATTTTCAAGTTTTGAAGTTACTGCTTGTTATGCCCAGATGTTGAGATCCCCAAAGACCACCAGGGAGCTGAGTCCAATGCAGAAACAAAGAACCTTTGTTCGGGCTAGTTCGGGCTCAATCTCTCACTCTCACCTATGCAGTGGCGTAATGCAGAGAAAGAGCGCGAGTTTCAAAAAGCGCAGCAGTTTTATAAGGGCCAGTGGCCAATGAGATTGTAAGACACATAGAAAGTTGCATAGTCATGTTAGGTCACACGCAGGTGGCCTTTTGAATTACTATTTACCCTACAGTAGCTGTTTGAACTAGCCTATCGCTCTGGTCAGAACTAGCACGCAAGTTTGGCGGGCAAAAGGCGGGGTTAACATTCTTTGGTGGTTAGGGGTTCCACATTCCTATTGGCTAACTCAAACTCACAGGCGGGCTGGGCCAACTAGCTCAAGGGAGGGCTGGGCAATATTCTGACATTCTGTGGTTTTTCTCAGAAGCAGGTCATGTGGGGGTTATACACAAGATGGCGGGTGTAGCGCAAAACAGAGTTAGCCCTGCTCTGCTCTTTCACTGCTTTAAGAGTTCTTCATGTCATTGCATTTATGGTTGCATAGTATCCTAATTAACAGCCGTTGAAAACTTAAAAGTATTGCCAGTATTTGCCATGATAAATAATGTGGCTAATAAACAGCTTACTTCATGGTTTGTTGTTTTGTTTTGTTTTGTTTTGTTTTAGGAATTCTAAGTGAAATAATTGAATGGCTCTGGGTAACCACTCTAAGTGGCTCTTAATAGCAATATGTGAAAGAACAGAGAGGTTTTTGTGGGTGTAGGGAAAGAAAAATTTTTCCTCTACCCTTTGAGTTCTTCTAGCTGGACTAAGAATTAAATTGACACAAGACAGACGAACAGGAGAAAATAAAACCCACAAAGTTTTATTATATGTCTGTGGAGGTCCAATCATAAAGTTGAGACCCAAACACATGACCAAGGCAGGCAGTGTTTATATAGTTTAGAAAAAAGGGACAGTAAATTTGTGAGAAATTGACAGGATAATGAAAACAGATGTTTGGGGGTTTTAATTTGTAAAGAATTCTAAATAGAATATGAGTTGAGGCAGCATATGAGCAAAAAAAGTAAAAAAGTTTGTTGCTACAGCTTTCTCAGTTTCAAAATTCCTATCACTGGTGGTAAGGATGTCTTTTGTACTTAGGACAGGGAGGGTACATTTCATTTGGAAGATTTATTTGGTGCTTTAGGGGAGACAGAGGAGGGTCTGAGTATCCTTGCACAAACTGGTTTTCTCATAGCTTCAAGGCAAAATAATCAGCCTGCCATTGTGGTGTATTTTGGATGGCCTGCCCTTTGCCCCTATGGTTGTAACACCTCTGTCTGTAATCAGAGGAACAGTTTTTAAATCGGACTTTATTTAAAAATGTCTTCCTAATGGTGAACCTTAGGGAAATACCTTTGAGTGGTCAATGCCTTTGACTTCTGGAATATTGCCCTTAAGCATAGGACTGATTGCCTTACTCATGAACTTCCCAGTAAATCACAATAGAAATCTGAGTTCATTCAACAAATGAAGATCTCTGTGCCCAGTAGGATATATTTGTCAAGAATGTGCCTTTAGTATATAATTAATGATTTTTTTTACACATCGCATCAATAGTGCTTACCTAGAAAACACAAATTCTAAAGCATTTCACAAATAATTCACCCAGCATAGGAGGCTCATCTTCATATGTAAGTTTACCCATTGTCCTCATTTGTCTATTCTAAAGCCTCATTTTGATTACTCTTAACATCTTCACTCTTATCTGAAAAGTATAGCATCTTCCTAATGCGTGTATTTTTCTTTTTAGAATCTCAACTCATTCTCAAGACAGAAGGTTCTTTCCAGAAAAAATTAAATTGTCCATTTAGTGCATATTTCATTTCCTTGGTATGAGTTTTTTGTGTTCAACCCAGTTAGGATGTGTTTGACTTCCCTCTCTTGATTTATGTCACTTTCTCTTCCCTTTTCTGCACAGCCCTCTTGCCTTCCAGCCTTTCCCATTCATTTGAGGATATGAAGGTTTGATACAGGTGAATTGGTCTCCCTGAAGACAAAGAGTTTGACCCAGATTGCAGAAACTTTCCTATAAAGTTGTATATCAGATGAGGAGTTGTTAAAAGGAATAGCTGCCCAAAGCATCTCATTTCCCATTACCTGGGGAGGGAGTTTTTGTCAGAAACCATCATACAGAATAGGTGAAAATACCCTGCCCAGCACATCCACTGACAACACATGATAGACCTTACTCCCATGAATAATTGAAATTGTTTCCCACAGAGTTTGCATTATTAGTATTCATTTGAGCAGCACGATAATAAATTCGGAGAAAAAACTCACTCTGAATATTTAATAATATTTTGCATTTTCATGGTATGTTATATTTTGGAAG
>JAPYYJ010002964.1:0-12114 GCA_028533885.1 Nasua narica | reverse complement strand
GGGGCCTGGCCTGTGGAAGCTCCTTCTTACCAACAGGCAGCACATGCAGGGACATATAGAATCTCCTGTTACACCAGATAAACCATGCAGAACACAATAACACTGCAAGGGCTCTTAAAGTTAATTTGTCATTTAGAACCAGATCCCACAATATTAGGAAAGAATCTATGTCCTTAATCTAAGCAGAGTAAATGCTTCGTAACTAAAACAAAGCTTAAATAGAACCCAGAGACTTCTAACATAATAACCAAATGTCAAAGATAAAATAAAAAACTACCTATCATACTAAGAACCAGGAAAAATCACAACTCAGATGAGAAAAGACAGTGGACTGGCACCAACATTATGACGAATCAGATTAGAATTATCTGGCAAGTATTTTAAAGCAGCCATTATAAAAAATACTCAACGAGGAATTATAGATTCTCTTGAAACAAGTGAAAAAAAAATCTCAGAAAAGAAGTAATAAAAAAGAACAAAATGGAAGTTATAAAACTTAAAAACAAAATATTTTTAAAAATTCTTACTGGTTTGCTGACTACTAGAGTGGAGAGGACAGATGATACAATCAGTGATTATCAGGATAGAGCAGTAGAATTTATACAATCTGAAAAAAACAGAATAGACTAAAAAAAAGATGACAGGTCTTCAGGGACCTGTCAGACAATAATAAAGATCCAACATTTGTATCATTGGAATCCTAGAAAGAAAAGAGTAAAAGAGTGGGGCTGAAAGAGTATTTAGAGAAATAATGGCTGAAAACATCCTAAATTTGGTGAAAGACATAAACCTACAGATTCAAGAAGCTGAGTGAACCCCAAATAGTATAAACCTAAAGAATTCCATACCAAGTTATATCATAAACAAACTTCTGAAAACTAAAATAAATATCTTGAAAGCAGCCAGAGAGAAAAGATACACCATCTATAGGAAAACATCAGTTTGAATGACAACAGACTTATCATCTGAAACCAAGAAGGACAGAAAGAAGTGGCACATTTTTCAGGTGCTGAAAACAGAGAACCATTAATTGTGAATACTATGGCTGGTAAACCTATCTTGCAGCAATGAAGAGGAAATAAAGACATCTGAAAATGAAGGAAAACTAAAAAGAACTTGTTGCTAGCAGAACTATCCTAAAAAAATTGCTAAAGGAGATTCTTTAACCAGAAAGAAAATGATAAAAAAAGGAAACTTGGAGCATTAGATATGGAGAAAAACAGAAAAGAGCAGAAATGTAGCCACCTACAATTGACTGTTCTTATGAGTTGTTTTTTTTTTAAAGATTTGTTTATTTGAGAGAGAGAGTGAGAGAGAGAGAGAGACAAGGGGAGAGGGGGAGAGAGAGTCCCAAGCAGACTCCACACTAAATGCCAAGCCCAACTCAGGGCTTGGTCCCATAACCCCAAGATTATGACCTGAGCTGAAACCAAGAGTCAGTCGCTTAACCAACTGAGCCACCCAGGCACCCCTTATGAATTTTATAAATCATATTTGATGATTGAAACAAAAATATAACAATAGCTGGTACTCAAGACAATGATATTTCAAAGTAGGGGAGGTAAAGGACTTAAATGGAGGAGTAGTTTCCTCACCTCATACAAAGTGTTAAAACATTGATTCTAGTAGACTGTGATAAGTCACACAGATGTATCGTAACATGCAGAGCAATCACTAAGGAAAATGTACAAGGAGATGCACCCAAAAACTCTATAAGTAAGTCAAAGTAGAGTCCTAAAAAAATGTTCAAGTAGTCCACAGGAAGGCAACATAAGAGAAGCAGAGAAAACAAACAGAAAATAAGTAAAGTGGCAGACTTAAGTACTAACATATTAGTAATTACCTTAAGTATAAATTGTTAAAATACATTAATTAAAAGATACAGACTGGCAGAGTAAATAAAAAATTACTAAGCTATGTGGTGTTAACTAGAAACTCAGTTCAAATTTAGCAACATAGGTGGGTCAAAAGTAAAGGATAGGGATGGCTGGGTGGACCACTCAGTTAAGCGTCTGCATTTGGCTTGGGTCATGAGCTCAGGGTCCTGGGATAGCTATAGCCCACTTTGAGCTCCCCACTCAGTAGGGAGCCTGCTTCTCCCTCTCCTTCTGTTGCTCCTACTCTGCCTCTCTCTCTCAATAAATATATACATCTTTAAAAAAAGTAAAGTTTTTTTTAAAAAAAGTAAAGGGTAAAAAAAGACATACTATGCACACATTTAATGAAAATAAGGAATATCTCTATCAATATCAGGTAAAAGAATTCACAGTAAAGAAGTTTACTAAGGATAAAGACAAATATAACAAACATAATAATAAAAAGGATAAATCCATCAGGAAGATACAACAGTATTAAATATCTATTTGCAAACAACAGAACCTCAAAATACATGAAGCAAAAACTGAGAACTGAATAGAGCAATAGACTACTTCATCGTTATAGTTGAGGATTTCAACATCCTACTTTCAGCAACTATTAGAACTATTAAATGGAAAATCAGCAAAGTATAAGAGGTAAGATATGAATGATGCAACCAATAAGATCTAATCAACATATATGAAACACTGACCAATGACAGCAGAATATTACCCTCCCCCCCGCAAATACCCTGGGACATTCACTGAGGTAGACCATATCCTTGTCCATTAAACAAACCTCCACAAACTGAATAGAACTGAAATCATGCAGAATATGTTTCCAGAGTATGTTTTCTGAAAGTTTTATAGTTGTACATTTGAGATCATGGTTCATTTTTAGTTAATTTCTTTTAAAGATTTATTTATTTTGGAGAGAATATATATGTGGGGTGGGGGAAGGGGAGAGGGAGAGGGAAAGAGAAACTCAAGCACACTCTGAGTTGAGCGTAGAGCTCTACGTGGGGCTTGATTTCCTAACCCCAAGATCAGACCTGAGCTGAAACCAAGAGTTGGAGGTCCAGCCACTTGTGCCATCTAGGCACCCCCATTTTGAGTTAATTTTTATACAAGGTATGAAAGTTATTTTTTTTAACTTATGGATGTACAGTTGCTCCATCAACATTTGTTTTTTTTTTTTTCCATCAACATTTGTTGAAAAGACCATCATTTTCTCCATTAAATTGCTTTTGTATCTTTGCCAAAAATCAGGGTATAAGGGAGTCAAACTAGAAACCAATAACAGAAAAGCAACAAGAAAACCTCAAAGAACTGAAGGTTGAACATCACACTTTGAAAAAATCCATGAATCAAAGAGGAAATCTCAAGGGAAATTGAAAAAATTTAAAGAACTGAATGACAATGAAAATACAATGTAGCAAAATATGTAGTACTCAGCTAGAGCAATGCCAGGAGGGACATTTATAGTACTAAATGCTTTCATTAGACAAGAGGAAAGTTCTTAAGTCATAATCTAAGTTCCTACCCCAAGAAACTAGAAAAAGAGCAAAATAAACTCAAAATGAATAGAAAGAAGGAAATAATAAAAATAAGAACAGAAAATGGTGAAATTGAAAGCACGAAATCATAAGAGAAATCAAACAAGACCAAAATAAGCGGAGAGACATACTATACCCGTGGATTCGAAGATTCAACATAGCAAAGATGTGAATTCTCCACCAAACTGACCTGTAGGTTTAATGCAGTTGCTATAAAAAATCCCAGCAAGAAATTTTTGGTAGGTATAGGCAAGCTTACTCTAAAATTTATATGGAAAGATGAAGGATCTGAGATAGCTAAAACAATCTGAGAGAAGAAGAATAAAGTGTTAGGAATCAGTCTGCCTAATTTGAATATGTATTATGTATTTACAGTAATCAGGAGTATGCAGTATTGGTGGAAGGACAGGCACCTAGATCAGAGGAACAGAATAGAGAATCCAAAAATAGAGCCATACGAAGATGTGCAACTGAATTTTTAAAAAGATTTTATTTATTTATTTGTTTGTTTGTTTATTTATTTATTTATTTATTTGAGAGAGAGAGAGAGAGGGAAGAGAGAGGGAATACAAGTAGGGGGAGAGGGAGAGGGAGAATTAGGCTTCTGGCTGAGCAGGGAGCCTGATGTGGGCTGGGCTGGGCTCAATCCCAGGACCCTGGATCATGACCTGAGTAGAAGGCAGATGCTTAATGACTGAGCTACCCAGGCAATCCTGCCCAACTGAGTTTTGACAAAGATAAAAAATGAATTCAAGGAGAAAGGATGGTCTTTTCAACAAATGGTGGCTGAGAAATTATATATTGTTACGTTTTTAAAAAGATCTAAATTTTGGGGGTGGCTGGGTGGCTCAGTTGATTAAGTGCCTGCCTTTGGCTCAGGTCATGATCCCGGGGTCTTGGGATTGAGCCCCACATCAGGCTCCCTGCTCAGTGGGGAGTCTGCTTCTTCCTCTCCCTCTGCCCCTGCTCTCTCCCTCATTCTCTCTCTCTCAAAAAAAAAGAGATCTAAATTTTGGGGCACCTGGGTGGCTCAGTTGATTAAGTGCCTGCCTTCGGCTCAGGTCATGATCCCGGGGTCCTGGGATTGAGCCCCACATCAGGCTCCCTGCTCAGTGGGAATGTTGCTTCTCCCTCTGCCTGCTGCTCCCTCTGCTTGTGCTTTCTGTCTCACTGTCAAATAAATAAAATCTTAAAAAAAAATCTAAATTTTATACCTTAGATAAAAACTAACTGAAAATGAACCATCATTTTAAATGTAAAATGATAAAACTTTCAGAAGAAAATCTTTCAGAAGTAGGGCTAGGCAAAGAGTTCTTAGACTTGATACCAAAAGTACAATCCCTATAAGGAAAAGTGGATAAAATGGAACTCGTCCAAATTAAAAACTTTTGTTCCAGGAAAGACTCTGTTAAGAGGATGAACAGACAAGCTAAACTTACAAGCTACATACTTAACGAAAGACTAGTATCTAGAATACATAAAGAACCCTCAAGACTCAACAGTTTAAAAAAAACCCAGACATTTCTCTGAAGAAGTCATACAGATGGCAAATAAGTACATGGAAAGATGTTCTTCATCATTAGCAATTAGGGAAATGCAGATTAAAACCAAAATGTGTGATATCCTACTATAATTTTATGTGTCAACTTGACTAGGCCTTGGGGTGCCTGAGTAGTTGGTCGAATTATTCTGGGTGTTTTTATAGGGGATTTCAGGATGAGAGTAACATTTGAATGGATAGACCTTGTAAAGCTGATTTTCTTCTCCAGCGTGAGTGGGCCTCAAACAATCCACTGAGTGCCCAAAAAGGCTGAGTAAGGGAGAATTCTCTCTGCCTGACTGACTTTGAGCTAGGATATCAGTCTTCTCCTGCCTCTGAACTTGGACTCAGACTGGAACTTAATACCATTGGCTCTCCTGGTTCTTAGGCTTTAGGAATCAAACTGGAACTATACCATCAGCTCTCCTGAGTCTCCAGCTTCCAACTGCAGATCTTAGAAGTTCTCAGCCTCCATACCAATGTGAACCAATTTCTTTTTTTTTTTTTTTTAAGATTTTATTTATTTATTTATTAGGAAAGAGAGAGAGTGAGAGAGAGCAGGTCAAAGTGAGAAGCGGACTCCCCATGGAGCTGGGAGCCCGATGTGGGACTCGATCCCGGGACTCCGGGATCATGACCTGAGCCGAAGGCAGCTGCCCAACCAACTGCGCCACCCAGGGGCCCTGAACCAATTTCTTATAATAAATCTCATTCATATGTATATGAATTCTACTTTTAATAACTATTTCAGCAACTTGCAGCAAAATACATACATAATACAGAACCAAAATTCTGTTTCTCTAGAGAACCCAGATTAATACACTAACATATTTAATAGAATGGGTATGATAAAAAAAAATAATAACACCAAATGCTTATGAGGATGTGGAGAAACTGGGTCTCTCATATATTACTGGTGGGAATATAAGAGGGTACGACTACTCTGGAAAAAAATTTGACAGTTTCTTAAAAACCTAAATACGCAGTTGTCACATGACCCAGCAATTGCTCTCTTGACATATATCTCAGAGAAATAGAAGCTAATATTCACAGAAAAACCTGTACCCGAGTGTGCATAGCAGTTTATTTGTAATAGCTCACAGCTGGAAACAATATAAGTGTTCTCCCACAAGTAAATGCTTAGTTAGATCAACTGTAGTGCTTCCATACCATGGAATACGGCTCAACAATAAGGGAATGAACTTGAATGAATCTCAGAGGAAATATACTGAATGGAAAAAGCCAATACCCAGAAAGTTACGTACCGTAGTATGATTCCATTTATATAACTTTTTTGAAATTAAATTATAAAGCTCACTGGTTGCCAGGGTTAAGGAAGGGGAGAGGAGTAGGGGGTATGTGGGTGTGGTTAGGGAAAGAAGCAGCTGGAATCCTCCTGGTGTTGAAACTGTTCTATATCTTGATGTGGTGGTGGATACACAAACCCATGTGACAAAATTAGATAGAATATGCTAAATGCACACATACACACATAAACACTCAAATACAAATAAGTACAAGTAAAATTGGGAGAATCTGAACATGTTCAGTGGATTTTATCAATGGAATATTCTGGTTGTGATACCGTACTATAGTTTTGCAAGATGTTACCACTGTGGAAACTGGATAAGACACACACAGGACATCTCTGTATTATTTCTTAGAACTAAATGTGAATCTACATACGTACAAACATACATGTGAAAAGCTTAATAAAAAAAAAAGATCAGAGATTGAGAGATTGAGATGAGGGTACTTATTCCTCCTTGCTTTGTCCTGATAGGTTGGCTGCATCCCTCTAAATAGGTACAGTTTCTGGTGGCTCTCTTTTGTAGTAACTGTCCTTGGGTTCTCTTTAAGCCTAGGGTTGTTCTCACTGTAGGTAGCTTTGGGCTGCTGCACCATCCCTTGTTGCACATCTATAGTTATATTTATTTCCAGTTACTTTATTGTTGTTTGGGCTTATTGCAAATGATCCTTCTAAAATTTCATTTTTGACTGCTATTTCTGCTTCTTGTACCTCTCTGTTTTATGGTGCCTTGGACATAATGGAGTCTCGATAAATATTTGTTTATTCATAAATTTACTTCTAGGATTTTTGAACATGTGTATGTTTTTCAACTGTACCCTTGGTGTTAGAAACCATAAGCAACAAATTGGATAACCTAGGTGAAATGTACAAATTCCTAGAAACATACACTCTACCAAGACTGGGTCAGGAAGAAATAGAAAATCTAAATAGTAAGGTAGACCTCTAACTAGTAAGAAATTGAATCAATAACCAAAAACCTCCCACCAAAAAAAGTCATGGACCAGAGGTCCTCATTGGTAAATTCTACCAGACACTTAAGGGAGAACTATCACCAATCCTCAAACTCTTCCCAAATATTGAAGAGGGTATATTTCCTAATTCATTCTATTATTTTATTTATATACATATATAAATTAAAAATATACAAAATTATGTAAATATATATAATATATAATATATATTTTATAGTTTTTTAAAGCACAAGGGCAGAACCCATGGGCAGAAAGAGCTGCACTGGCATTTTGAGGAGGGATTGATTTTACATATATTTAAATTTTTTTTAAGGTACGCCAGCTCATACGATGAGGCCAGCATTACCCTCATACTAAAAGCTAGACAATGACACTGCAAGAAAACTACATATGAATAACCCTTATGAATATTGATGCAAAAATCCTCAAAGAATATTAGCAAACCAAATTTAGCAACATACTAGAAGAATTAGCAACATGACCAAGTGGGATTTATTTGGAGTGCAAAGATGCCTCAACATATAAGAATCAATGTGGGGTGACTGAGTGGCTCAGTTTTCAACACAGGTCTTGATCTCAGGGTCATAAATTCAAGCCCCACGTTGGGCTCCATGCTGGGTGTGGAGCCTACTTAAAAAAAAAAGAATCAATATAATACATCATTAATTTTAATAGATGCAGAAAAAGAACTTGACAAAATTAAACAACTTTCATGATAAAATAGTCAGTGAAATTGAAATAGAAGAAGCTTACTAATATGATAAAGGCTATGTATAAGGAACCCACAGATAACATTATACTCACTGGTGAAAAACTGAACACTTTTCCCTAAGATCAGGAACAAGACAAGGATGCCTGCTTTTACCACTTCTATTAGGCATAGAATCAAAAGTTCTATCAGGAGAGATTAGGCAAGAAAAAGAAATAAAAGCTATCCAAATTGGAAAGGAAGAAGTAAGATTATTTCTTTTCACAGGTGATAGGATATTATGTATAGAAACTACTAGAGAGTCTACAAAAACTAGAAGAAAACACTAGAGAGTCTATTAGAAAGGGCTAATAATTTCAGCAAAGTTGCAGGATACAAAATCAACACAGAAAAATTAGTCTCGGGGAGCCTGGGTGGCTCAGTGGGTTAGGCCTCTGCCTTCGGCTTGGGTCATGATCTCGGGGTCGTGGGATGGAGCCCCACATCGGCTCCCTGCACAGCAGGGAGCCTACTTCCTCCTCCCTCTGCCTACATCTCTCCCTATTTGTGATCTGTCTCTGTCAAATAAATAAATAAAATCTTTAAAAAAAATTAGTTTCATTTCTAGGCACTAGCAATGAACAATTCAAAAATGAAATCAATAAAACAATTCCATTTACAGTAGCGTCAAAAGAATAAAATACTTAGGAATAAACTTAATCAAGGAGGCCGAAGACATGGAAAAACAAAACATTAGCCCAAGTGTCTGCTGACTGATGAATGGATAAAGAGATGGTGTGTACACACACACACACACACACACACACACACACACACACACACACACAGAGGAATATTACTTGGCCATAAAAAAGAATGAAATCTTGCCATTTGCAATGACATGGATGGAACTAGAGAGTATTATGCTAAGCAAAACAGGTCAGTCAGAGAAAGATAAAGAGCATATGATTGCACTCATATGAGGAATTTAAGAAACGAAACAAATAAGCAAAGGGAGGAAAGAGAGGGAAAACCAAAACATTGCTGAAGGAAATAAAAGAAGACAAATAGACAAATAAATGGAAAGGCACCCCATGTTTATAGACTGGAAGATTTAGCATAGATAAGATGACAGCTCTGTCTAAAGTGTTGCACGGATACAATGCAATCCCTATCAAAATCCCAATGATGTTTTTGCAGAAATATAAAAACCCATCCTAAAATTCATATGGAATCCTCAGGGACTCCCAGACAGCCAAAACAATCTTGAAAAAGAACAAAGTTGGATGACTGACACTTCCTGATTTCAAAACTTACTGTAAAGTGATAGTGTAGTAGTACTGGCATAAAGGCAAACATATATACCAATAAAATAAAATAGAGAACCCAGAAATAGACTCTTGAATATAAAATCATTTTTGTAAGGCTACCAAGATGATTGAAGGAAAGAACAGTTTTTTCAGCAGATGGTGCTGGGAAAAGCTCAATATCCACATGCAAAACAATGAAGTTAGACCCTTATACTATATACAAAAATTAGTTTAAAATGAGTCAAGGACCTACATATAAGAGCTAAAACTATAAAACTCTTAGAAGATAACATAGGGGAAAATCTTCATGACATTGGATATGGTAATGATTTCTTGGATATGACACTCAAAACCAGGCAATAAAAGAAAAAAATAGATAAATTGGACCTCATCAAAAATGAAAACTTCTGCGCATCAAAGGACATTAACAAGGGAGTGAAAAGACAAGCTATAGAATGGGAGAAATATTTGTAAGCACATATCCTTTTGTTGAAAGGATATTCTTTCTCCATTGAATGGCTTTTGCACCTTTGTCAGTAATGGATTCAGCATCTTTGTGCGTGTCTATTTCTGGGTCCTCTGTTTTGTTTCACTGACCTATGTGTCTATTCCTCTTTTTTTTTTTTAAATATTTTTAAAGATTTTATTTACTTATTTGACAGAGAGAGAGATCACAAGTAGGCAGAGAGGCAGGCAGAGAGAGGGTGAAGCAGGTTCCCCACCGAGCAGAGAGCCCAATGCAGGGCTCGATCCCAGGACCCTAAGATCGCGACCTGAGCCAAAGGCAGAGGCTTTAACCCACTGAGCCACCCAGGCGCCCCTATTCCTCCTTTGATAGCATTCTGTCTTGGTTAATGTAGCTGTCGAGTGAGTGTTAAAAATCTAATAGAGTGATTCATCCCATTTAATTCTTCATTTTCAAAATTGTTTAGCTATTTTAGTTCCTTTTCCTTTCCATATAAATCTTAGAATGAGCTTGCTGACATTTTAAGAATTGTGCATAAATATTGCTGACATTTTGATAAGAATTGTATTAAATCTGTAGATCAGTCTGGGGGAGAATTGACATCTTTATCACCTTGACTCTTCTAATCCATGAATACCGTATGTCTCCATTTATCTAGGTCTTTGATTTCTTTCATCATCATTTCGTGCTCTCTTGCCTTTGGAGAAGTTTACATTTGTTTATATTTTTGCCCATTTTAAACTTTCCAACCTTCCCTTTACCTTTTTATAAAGCATATTTTTTATAAACAACATATCCTATGTTTTCTTTCTTTCTCCAACTGACCATCCCTGTCTTTCACCTTAACCTTCTACTTTACTTTTCTTTTGTTATTTGCTTTGTACTTTGCTGATTGATCCAGTTAGTTTTTATTCTCTTCTCTTCCTTTTGTTAATCTGGAAATTTTACTGGACTTTTCCATTCAGTATTCCCATTCCTGATTATTGTCCTTGAATATATACTGCTATTCTCTTATCTAAGATGATAAGATGATGTGCCAGCCGCTTGCTCTTCTCCCATGCCCTCGTCCTCTACCAAATCAAACTTTTAGTGTTACTACTTTCTTTACATATGCCCACCCAATTCCCCATGCCTGCATATTGCTGAAAATAATCTTTAGCTCCAGACTATTGTTAGACTTTCTCTTACAATATGTCTCATATTTCAAGGATCCAAGGATCCTTCGTGTTCAGAGTACACATTCCCAGTCAATCATTATCCATTTCAATTAACCGTCTACACAGCAAAGTGCTATGCCTATGATTGACTCCTTTTCTGTTTCCTTTTTTTTTTTTTAGCAATTTTTGTTTACTTCTTCTTCTCCTTCACCTTTTCTTCTCTTTGAAAAAGTTTTTTTTTTTTTTTCTGGAACCTTTTCCTCATATGAGTTATGTGAATGATGATCTCTCAATCCTTGCATCCCAGCAAATACCTTTCTTCCACATCAGCAAGTGGATAATGTCTTTACATGTTACACATTCTTGGCTCTTAGTCCTTTTTTCTCAGTAATTAGTACATATGATTCCAAAATATCCTGCCAACTTCTGCTGCTGCACATGGGAAGTTAGTGCCAGTTAGTTTTTTTTCTTCTGTGAATAACTTGTTCTTTTGGTCTAGAAGCATGCACATTTATGTTTAACCTTGGAATTTTCAAATTTTATCAGGACATGCCTAGATGTGTGCCTTTTTATCACCTCTCCTAAACTTGCATAAATAAGTCTGCAAATCACAAAATTTCCTTGCCCCTTCCTTCACCTGTTACATATTTTCCTTTTGGTATTCATATTACTTGCACAGTGAATTTCCAGGATCAATCTTCCAAGCATCTTTTATTTTCCTTTAGATATTTCTTCTCTTTGGTTTTTGTCCTAGGTTTTGAAATTATTTCTTCCAAATGGTCTTTAAAACCACTTTAAAAAACTTTTTTATCCCAAGAGTGGCAATTCTATCATTCAATTTGCCTAATTTTTCAGTTTGGGAAGAAATAAAAATTGGTTAAGAAGTAGTTTTATGCTCTAACTGAACCTCCTTAAGTGCTAAGTAAGGTAACATTAGTTACTGTAACAGAAACTCTGACATCTTCAATATTCAGTTAAAAAAGATAGATTGAGGGGCATCTGGGTGGCTCAGTCGGTTAAGCATCTGCCTTTGGCTTAGGTCATGAGTCCAGGGTCCTGGGATCGAGCCCCACGTGAGGCTCCCTGCTCAGTGGAGAGCCTGCTTCTGTCTCTCCCTCTCCCTCTGTTTGTGCTCTTTCTCTCTGTCAAATAAATAAATAAAAATCTTTATTAAAAATTTAAAAAATGAAAGATAGATTGAGACATCATGAAGTGCAGGCACAGTTGTTATTGGCAGAGGAGCGGAGTGATAGGTGGG
>JAPYYJ010002963.1:0-12114 GCA_028533885.1 Nasua narica | reverse complement strand
GCAGTGTGAATGAAGGCTGGGTCAGGTTATCGAGTTATCAAGACTCAGTAAAGGGGCGGTGAGCGGAAAGGACAGTTAGACCCCCTCAGAGACGCCCTATGTCAGCCCGGGGAAGCCTGACCCACAGGCGGCTTCGTAGGGAGTCCGATTCCTGGGTCCCCCTTCAGAACCAGGCTGCGAGTCTCCAGGGAGGTTCTTCAGGCCCCAGGTTCTAACAAGCTGCCCAGGTTATTCTAATCCATGCCTTGGCTTAGCTCCTTATTGAAATCTCCTATTTAATAAGTGAGAAGAGTGAGACGCAGGCACATTGGCAAAGGTTTCCCAGGGCCACCCATGTGGTGAGCTGTGGAGTCGGGGCTCCGGGCCTCCCAATCCCGCCCGGGCCCCCCCACCCAGGACCATACAAAAGCCATGCCTGCCTGTCTCAGGTTTCACTCTGAAACCCTTTTGTTTAGAAAAGAGGAATCTCTTTGCTCTTGGCAGGCTGCCTTCTCTTCCACCACAAATAATTCTTTCTTTCAAACAAAGCTAAGCTTTTCTAAAGCTTAGAAAATCCATCCCGATCACTGTGCAGTTTCCCTCTTGTAAGTCCTTCGCGGGGCTCACACTGGCTTCCCCTCGCTGAGCTGGGGAGACGAAGGGACGTCCCCTCACACCTCATCACCCCTGGAGAAGCGTGGACGGGCTAATCTTATGGGCGCGAGTCCATGCCATCTATTTCATTTGTCTAAAAATGTGAAGAATGTTTATTATGGCCTAGGGTCGGGCCTGGCAACCCTTTTCCGTAAAGGTCGGGGAGTCAATGTTTCCAGGGCCACGTGGTCTCCGGTGACTCATCTCTGGGGCTGGCGGGCAGCCACGGAGGGCACGTGACCAAACGGGCGGGGCGGAGTGCCAACATCGAGAGAATGGGGGGGTCGGACTTGGCCCTCAGGCCTTAGTTGGCTGACCTGGCTCTAGGAAACCCCAAGATAAGTAAAACAAAAGAATTTGTCTTGAAGCAGCTCCCAGTCCAGTTGAGGTGAATAGCCTGAGTGTGATGCCACGGAAGGAAGAGAGTGGGGACGCGGCGGGGACCCTCCAGGGCGGGCACAGCCTCCCGCTGCTGCTGCTGAGAACCACAGACGGGCTGGCGTAAAACTACACACACTCATTCTCTCAGGGTTCGGGAGGCCGGAAGTCCCTCATCCAGGTGTCCGCAGCACAGGGTGACTCTGCAGGCTCTAGGGGACGGTCTTTCCTCGCCTTTTCCAGCTACTGGCGGTTGCTCCTAATCCTTGGCCTTCCTTGGCTTAGAGATACCAAATAATCTTGCCTTCACCATCAATCCAATCTCTGCCTTCATTGGCACATGGCATTCTCCCCATGTCGGTATCTTTGCCTCTTCTTACAAGGACACTCACTAGTCCTACAGGATGAAGGGACCACCCTACTCCAATGCGGCCTCATCTTAATTGATTGTATTTACCAAAAGCCTATTTCCAAAGAAGGTTACATTCACAGGCACCTGGGGTTAAGACTTCTGCGTATTTGTTCTGGGGACACAATTCAACCCACAGTAGGGTTCTTGACTCTCCTTCTACTGTTCTGTCTTGTGGTATACACACCATCAGAGAGCACTCAGACCACCCAGCATCCCCCCTTCTTTTCCACCCAGACTCATAATCTGGCTTGGAGATGGACGGCATGGGAGAAAGCAGACCCCGGAGTTTGTGGCAGTCCTTATCGGAGAAGATCTGGCCAGTTTCAGTCCCGATTATCTCAGGAAGGAATGGCACAAGCGAGGTATCCAAATGGAAGTGTCCCTAGAAGAAGTGAGGGTTGTGCTGGGGCTTGAGGAATGTCCCTGAGACCCACCGGTCAGAATCAGCCTGACACAAAGCCATGGCTGGCGTGGGTGCTCCAGCATCACTAGCTGGGCTGGGACCTGTCTGGGAAGGTGGCTGCCGGATACTTGACCAGGGTTCCCGGGATGGGAGACGCTCTTGCGCCAACCACTTGAAGCAACGACCTCTGAAAGCAGCAAGGACTAAATAAGAAATGCAAGTGCGCCAAGGGAGCATCTGGCACCAGCTTCACTGTCTGCTTTGATCTGAGACAGAATGACAGACTTTGATATGGAGATTGAGGAGAGAGGGGACGAAGGAGTAGCTGGGACAGACGTCCTAGAAGATTTCACCAGGAATAGGTAGGATTCTTTGGTGAAGATAAGGAGATTGTTGGGACTAGGAGAATTAAAAAAAAAAAAAATACCAGGAAAATTAAGTTCTCCTTAATTTTAGATCACTCTGGTGATTTGGGACTGGCTTTGGAGATCAGCACGCCTCAGGAGGAGACAGAGATTTGAGGGCAACTGTGCCATGAATGGGCCCAATGACACGCCTGTGGATCAGAGGTGGACACAATCACATATTTGGTCGGTTTCCAAATTTTCCATAAGGAAAATTTATTTTTATTATTATGCATAATAAATGCAAAAGGACTGTGATTTCACATAGATGTTGTATGACAGTGTGATTGTTCCTTAGGATAAATTCCTAAAATAGAACTGCTGTTTCTAAAATCATTACAAATTAACAAAACAGGAAACCACACATGTTGGAGAGGATATGGAGAAAGGGGAACCTCTTACACAGTTGGTGGGAATGCAAGCTGGTATAGCCACTCTGGAAAACGGTGTGGAGATTCCTCCAGATGTTAAAAACAGAGCTACCCTATGACCCAGCAATTGCACTACTGGGTATTTACCCCAAAGATACAGATATAGTGAAAAGCAGGGGCACCTACACCGTAATGTTCATAGCAGCAATGTCCACAATAGCCCAACTGCGGAAAGAGCCGAGATGCCCTTCAACAGATGAATGGATAAAGAAGGTGTGGTCCATATATACAATGGAATATTACTCGGCCATCAGAAAGAATGAATACCCACCATTTACATCGACATGGATGAAACTGGAGGGGATTAGGCTAAGTGAATTAAGTCAAGCAGAGAAAGACAATTATCATATGGTTTCGCTAATATATGGAACATAAGGAATATAGCATGGAAGACCATAGGAGAAGGGGGGGCAACTGAAGCAGGGAAAATCAGAGAGGGAGACAAACCATGAGAGACTATGGACTCCGGGAAACAAACTGAGGGATGGGGTAGCTGGGTGGTGGGTATTAAGGAGGGCAAGTGTTGTGATGAGCACTGGGTGTTATATGCAACTAATGAATTACTGAACACTACATCAAAAACTAATGATGCACTACTGTACAGTACTAACTGAACATAATAAAAAAATCATTACAATGGATATTGTCCATTTTCCTCTAATAGTTGATACTCAGCAGTGTATGAGCATCTCTATTTCCTTGAACCCTTACCCAGATCATTTACAATCAGTTTTTCTAAAATCTTGTTAATTTAAATTTCTTGAATTGATACTGAGGAAAGTCTTTTTTTGACTTGCTTCCTGGTCATTGGCCCTTCCACTGCTAAGTTCTGCTTCTTTCTACCTGTGCCTATTTGCAATGGGTTGCTTAATTCTTTCTTTTTGATTTGTGCTAGTTATTTACATGGGAGGGAAATAAGCTGTCCTTTTGTAAATATGTCCTCTTGGTCTTTGACCTTCAACTTTATTTTGTGAATTTTTTGCAATTCAGATTTTTTAAAAAATCACTATATGTTCAAATGTCTCATTTATTTCCTTTATGGCTTTTTCGGTTTTGTATCATACTTAGAAAGACTTTGCCACTCCTTAACAACCAATTGTTTTTTTCAGTAGTGTTCTTATGTTTTTTTAAATCCATCAGCCATTTATTTTGATGTAAGGACTGAGATGGCAATCCAATCTTTCCATGATCATAAAGTAATTTTTTTATATCCCCAGGCTGAACTTCAGTCTGTTGGAAAGAAGAGATATTCTGCAAGGTGATCATTTATGCCGTTCTGGGCGCTGGCCAGGTGAGCCCAACCCCCACACAGCAGGCCATCAGGAACCGCACCCTGGAATCTCAGGCCTGAAACGAAGCTGGTCCGTACATTGGGATTTCTTCTCCAGAGAAGATGCAGCTCTGCTCCTAAGGCCTTTCCACTGACTGAATCAGACTCACCCAGAGCATCTGAGATCATCTCCCCTCACTTAATTTCAATGGATTATGGACTTGAATCACAACTACAAAGTCTCTTCACAGTAACACCGAGACGAATGTTTCCCTCAATACCTGAGGACTGCAGCCCGGCCACGTGGACATCGGAGACTGACCCGCGTGCTGTGCTCTTCTCTCATAGTACTGCTGTTTGCTATTGTTTTATTTAATATCTTGACATCAACATTTACCAGTGAGGATAGTCTGGCTTTTTTATTTTTACATTTTTATGCTGGCTTTATGAAAACATACACACAGAGGAATTTAATTTGCATTAAAATAAAATCATAAAATCATCTAAGCTAAAGGTTTTTAAAAGCCTAGTTTGGGCTCTGCAGCAATCTCCATCCAATCCGGAGACAGAAACCACACGACAGATACACAGGGAAATTTCATATAAAGAATTATTTACTATGGTAAGAGTAACTGATATAAGATATAAGGAAACTCTCTCTGGTACCCTAGGACTGAGGGAGGGCCCCCAAGAAAGGACAAAAATTTGGAAGGGTTTCAAACTTTGTTGGAGAAGTTGTACTTTGGGCCCTGCACACAGAGAAAGTCGCTGGGCTGGCCAGGTAGGAGCTGGTGCGCAATCACCTGGCAGGCAGTAGGTCGGTCAGCCTCAGCTGTGTAGACGGGAAACGGGTGGTCGCAGAAGGCTCTGCAAGTGACCCTCTGGGCCCTAGGGAGTTGAGTACACACAGGACAGGGGCTTACTGAGGCCGTCCTGACAAGAGCTTACAGACGGAGGGTCACCCACAGCTCCGGTTTCCACGTCAAGAGGGCCACAGAAAGGTCACTGCCAAACCAAGTCTGTGAGTTGGCACGGGGTCTGCCGGAAGGGCTGGGGTCCTCACCCCACAAGGCCAGGGCCTCCCACCCTGTAGGGAAAGCCTCTTCTCCCTGCAGTGCCCCTCCAGCGCCCTCTACTGAGAAAGTTTAGCGTCACACTCCCTTAGACACCTAAAGGAATTCATTCCCTTGTCACACAGACACTGATTGGGTCTGAGGGGCAAGGGACTGACAAGTGACAGGCACTGTATTGGAGAGCCTCAGTTAATTTTCTCCATGGTTATTTTTCTGTTTAAATTTCCTTTGTCTTCTCCTTCGGATTGATTTCTTTTGAGAGAGAGAGAGAACGGAGCCGGGGAGGAGGGAGTGGCAGAGACAGACAGAGTCCCAGACGCCCCGCTGGCATGGAGCCTGATGCAGGGTTTGATTTCGCAATCCTGAGATCATGACCTGAGCCGAAATCAAGAATCGGGCGCGTAACAGACTGAGCCACCCAGGCACCCCTAAATTTCTTTTGTCTTCTTAAGGCAATTTTGGGAACTAGGGAAATTATTAATTTCATATGATCTCCAAGTTTCTTAAGTCTTGTAATTATTATTTTAGTAAATGTGACTTTCGTTAACAAGTTCTATTCATATAATTAGTCGGTCTTGCATAATATCATTTGTAACTCATTTTTGCACACACTACCTTCTTATAAACTACCTTTTCTCACCAGGAGCCACCAGCTTACCAGGGTCCCCTCACTTATGCTCCAGCCGTGCTGGCCTCTGGAATGTTCCTCAGACATGCCCAGCAGATTCCAATTTCAGCGCCTCCGACACTGCTGGCTGCTCTGTCCAGAATCCACTCCGGCACATGTCTGCATGGCGCTCCACTCGGGCTCCTGCAGGCCTCTCCCGAGGCCATCTACTCACAGAAAGTGTCTGCTTGCCTAATTAAAGCAGCACCCACGTCACTTCCTCTCCCTTTATCCTGCTTGATTTCAGCTCTTGGCATTTATTAAGCTCTGACATATGTACACACACGCACATTTTTTATTTGTTTATCTCAACTACCTCCCATCATCGGGACATCTGGTAGGAAAAGTAGGGACTCAGTTTCTGTGTGCCGTGTGTCCTTAGGGCCTACAAAACCACTGGCACATAGCAGACGTGTGCTCTATTTTTGTGACTGAGTAAACTTCACCTATGCCTGGACCTTTTGGCAGAATGGGGTCAAAAGAAACCACTTAGCAATATTTGCTGCAGTTAATTTCCTGGGGAAACTAATGAACAATTGCAGGCATAAAGGTTTTACGTGAGAAGTGGTCCTAGTGTTGGGCCAGGAACTGGAGAAGAGCTCAGGGGGAGAAATGGTGTTGTTGGGTGTCAATTCCCTCGTATAAAGCAGTTAAACCTACAGGTGTAGCCGGGTATTTTGTTCTCTCGTCCTATGGTCTCTTTCTGTTTTTGGACATGGCAAAAGAATATGGAAATCTCTGGTTCAACCTATCATTCTGAGGGTCCGCGTCCCCTCACAAAAACCCTCTAACCTGTGTGGGTTCTTCTCTGTGCCTCTCACCCCCTTTTTGCCCCCAGTGGTTACAACTTAGCTCTTCTCTACAAATACTTGGGGGAACACATTCTACTCCTGTGTGTCCTCTGTGTTAGGAAGATCTTCAAAGCCGATGCTGGCCTAGTCTCTGTTCCCCTGGTTGTGGCTCCCTGATCTCTGCAGCCTGTGATGCGGGGGAACGTGAGGGCACCGGGACCTCGTGGTGAGCCCAGAATGCAGAACACGAGTCAAGTGGGCTGTGCGTAATTCAACAATAGCTTCAGGAAAGCAAAACTCACTGCACCATTTCTCCAGGCCTCCACTCCCAACCATCTAAGGCTTCAACTAATGTGATCTTGGAAGATACTCGTGTTTCCTAGTCCAAAACACTTGAAAAAAAAAAGGCATAAAATTGACATGGTGGCTTGGTTTCCTCCACCTCCCCCCCCCCCCACGAGATGCCTCTTTAAAAACTTACATATGTTCCCCTTTTATTGCTTTATTTGCAAAAAAAAGGGGGGGAATTTGAATCTATGGAATTACTATAATTGTACATTAAGAAAATCCAACTCAGAGAACTATTTCTATACACATGTTAAACTAATTTACTCACTGAAAGGTCCTGACCAATGGGCTTCCAAAGTGGCCCAGGGAAATACTGATCATTCCCCCTTCAATTTCCTTCTCATTAGAATATTTCTGTTTTCTTCTGGATGACATAATAATTCTGATGAAAATGTCAACATTATTTCCCAGATCTTGTTAATCAAGCATAGCTAATTTTGCTTTGTTTGTTCCCATCTTTTAAAACCATTATTCGGATATGAAATTTGTCATCATCGTAAAGTCTCCCATTAAATAAAAGATGATCTGTATTAGGCAGTCAGAAGTGCACCCCTATGTAAACTCTAGTACTGGTATTATTTTAGAGCTGCAAGATAAATGCTGAAGAGGATTTTATAAAAGGAGATATAAAGGAGCATATCTAATGCGAACGCTTCATTTTACTTAACCACAATCAAACAATACTTATGTAGAAATAAAGTTCATACATCCCTCACTTTCTTTTTTTTTAATTTTTTTTTTCATCCCTCACTTTCTATCCTGATGAGTATAGCTTTAGTCTGCAGACTGAGAGTAGGGTCCCAGGAGCCTGAAGGAGGCATACGTGTTGGGGAGCAGGAAGGGGATGTCTAAGAGGCAGGGGTGGTCGGTCTGCAGAGCTGGGAGCTAAGGGTCATCCAGGACAAAACCTGGCAGTGAAGTGATGGATCCCAATCCATATCCGCTAAAGAACTTCATGAAATAATTAACCAACAATTATTCAGCTGGGATTCCAGAGTGTCAGCAGAGCTAAGATCTCCATGTTAGCCCATACAGAATGTACACCCTCATATAAGCTTTATTTGCCTGCTCTCTGTTCTTCCCTCCACTCCCCATCCTCACTCTCCTGAGGATACTTTCTTTGGCTGCTCTTTGGCAGTTGCTGGGAAGGAAGGGTAGTGAGGGAGGACTGATTTATCAGCCCAGATGTCAGCTGATGGAAAGACTCTTTGGTGGCTTTGGCCAGAAGGAGGAACACTGTAGTCAACAGATTCAGAGTGAGGGGATAAGAGGCAGGATTAGGAGTAGTGGTTGGGACAATGGGTTGTCAGGTCCATCCTCCCAGCCTAATGGCCCTGAGGGCAGCCAGCCTGGTGGCAAAGGCCACTGGTCCTCCCTTTCCTACAGGGTAACAACAGAAAGGCCTGGAGTCAAAGATCCTCGAACCATGTTCTCAGTTCCCTGGCTCCCTAGCAGAATGGTGCAGGAACTAGAAGGGTCTGAGAAGAAGCATTTACATGCTTACTGCTGAGGCTGAATGTGTGGGAAATGCCAGACAACTTGTGGTCACTGCCCTTGAGGCAACTAGAGTCTGCTCTGGAAATGAGGCCACCAAATCCAGGTCAGAGGACCCTCTGGTATGCATAGTACTTTCTAAAAAGCAGCCGCTGGGAACGGCAGGGCTGGTGGGGTTGGCCTGATGCTCAGAGAGGTGAAGTTACCAGCTCACGGACACACCCAGACCCCACAGATGTTGGAGGTGATGGTCAATGACTGGGGAGGCCCATCCCTCAATTTGCAAGGCCAAGGTCAAGAATATAGCGAGAAACCATTGCCAAAATATTTGAAAGTCATAAAGCAAACCCAGAAACCGTTATATAAAGTAGATTTTATCTGCCCATCTTAATAAATAAAACTTCATAATATAGTCTGAAAAATATATAGTTTATGTGCAACTAAAATTTAGCAGAATATCAAATACAGTTTGATTATAGAATATCAAATGCAAATTGAATTCAGTTTAATTGTTATTGCACCTGTGTGGGTGTTTTACTGATGGACTGACGATGTTTGATAATTAATAAGAAAAAGACAATTCATATATTATTGTTGAAAATGTTTCCTTTACTAATGGTTGCTTCAGGTCCTCTCCCATGAACAGATGATGCTAATAGTCATTGGTCCACCCCCTCAGCGATGCTGAATATATTAGGGGAAAGGTAGGGCATCATCTAATTTAGTTTTGTTGTTACATATTTAAGTATTTGATCAATATATCTTCTTTCTTCGCACTTACTTTATGGTCATTTTAGTCATGGGAAAAATTATTTTTTTAACTCTGAAAAGGGGGAATAATACTAAATATTAAAATATAGCACAAACATATTAGACTCTAAAGGAGCACTGACAGGTAGAGAACCTGACAAATACACCAGTGGAACGAAATAAAGGGACAAACAGACTGTGCATCTGTCCTTCCGAGCAGCAGGTACCTGGATAGTGTACTGGATGAGCAATGTCAGGACAAGACCCATCCGGCTGGGGAAATGTCATATTCCTGCCTCCTAGTGTATTCAGTTTAAGACAGCGGGACACATTAAATGGTTAATGACTACAAATAAAGATCATTTTGCTCATTCCTTAGAATTATTATTTTTTTTTGGTATGTTATTACTGCTTGTCTAGTTGAAGTGGCTAGTGACTGTGCTAAAAGACAGTGATGAGACTTCGCTTTACTGGTTTTCAGCTGATTTTAACTAGGATTCTTCTAGTGTTTCCCAGTATGAGAAATGATGGCCTTTCACTTGAGATACCTGTCATTATGTAAGAAAATCGCTTTCTATCCCAATTCATTAATGTACTTATAAGACATTGCAAGGTTTATAAAGTTTGTTTTTATAACAAATTTTGGGCCCTTGTTATAAAATTGCTTATAAACAATTGTTTATAAAATTGTTTTTTATATGTTTATATAATATATAATATGTAACTATATATTATATACTACATAATGTTTATAAAATTGTTTATAAACAATTGTTAATAAAATTTTATAATTTTATAAATTTATAATTTTAATTTCTAAAATTTTATAAACAATTGTTTGTAAATAATATTGTGGGGCCCTGGAAGTATATTTATTTTTAACGCTTTTGAAATTTACTTCCAAATTATCCCCCAGAATCCTTATATCAATTTAAATTTTTCAGGTGTGTATATGTGTCAATGTTTTAGATTTATGAAGCATATCAGAAGGAATATGTGTTTTGGTATATATATTTTTCCATCTGGTGGCCCATACAAGATCAAAGAACTGCTAAGTTCCCTGGGTATCCTTCCAGAATCTCTTCAAGCACAAGATTCAAATACATACTTGTCTCCCTCCTTTATTCTGGAAGAGTTGAACGTATGTGGAATATACTTATATGGACCAATAGAGTGCCATCACTATGTTTTTTAACAGCTGGACAGAATCTCAGGAATAGAGACAGTACTAGTTGTTCAAATAGTTCCAACTGACGGGTATCTTGCTAGATTTCAGTACTCCGCTGTGGCGGACAGCGCTTTTCCACCATAGTTCAAGTACATGTACACGTGGATATACCTCAGAAGCCTCAAAGTGGGAAAGTCTGTCTGAGAGTGCAAGCACGTGCGACTATGACAGCTGCTATAGAACTGTCCTGCAAAAGGGTTTTAAAGACTTGCAATCTGTCTTCTGTGTCCGACTGTGGCCACTGATGCAGACCACCAACAGTGTGACAAAATTCTTGACTCTTACTATAAAACACACAGATAAAAATGGTCCTCGGTGTAGTTTTTAGTTACTCTTCTCATGCATGAGAGAAGCTGAGCATCCTTTCAGGTGCCCGAGAGCCACTTTTTCTCCTCTCTTATAAACTGTCCACTCACCTACCCTTCGCCCAGGTTCCTACTGCTCTGTTAGTCATTTTACAAAAAGTTTCTTAGTTTTTTATATATAACAGATGTCAGTCCTTTTGGGATAGGAAACATAAGGGTTTTTTAGTTTTCTCACTTTTGATTTGGCTTATACGGTTATTTTTATGCAGAGGGCTTTTTGGAGATTTTTTTCTTACTTTGTCAAATTTATCATTATTCTCCTGTATTGCTTTTAAATTTTGAGCCATATTAAAATGGTCTTCCTCAAAACAAAGCTGTAAGGTCACATACCTCTATTTCTTTTTGTATGTTGATGGTTTAATTTTTTATATTCTAATTACCTGAACATTTTGGAATTACACTGGTATATGGTTTAAGGTATGGGCCCACCCTTCATTTTTCTCTTGATAAAGATGTTGTTTGAAAAGGGTGAGGAACTTGGGGCCAACTATTCTTTTTACCCTTACTAGTGGCTTTCTTCCCAGCTGTACGGTTTCTTTCTCTTTAAAACCATTAACTTCATTCAAGTATGACTGGAAGTTGATCGTCACCTGTCAACTTTCCATTTCACAGAGCGGAGACTTTCAATTTGTAGATTCCAATCTTTCATTACAGAAAAGTAACTGTTCTCCCTTGAACATTAAATACTGTTGCATATCAGTGTGTTCCGATTCTTCTTTGGGGATTCCAATTATGTGAGTGTTACCATTACTTTTCTAGTCTTTAATTAACTATCTTGTTCTTTTTTATCCTTTTTAATATTTTGTTTTCCTTTCACCTTTTTCCACATCTCTCATTTGCAGCTGTCTCTTGGTAGATTTGGTGAAGCATCTACTTTCTTGTACTTCATTTTTATGATGCTTCTGTTTCTTAGCTCCCATTTTGTTCTGGAGTTATGCCAGCACTGTTGATCTTCTCACCAGCTTGCCATTTATTTCTCTGGTCTTAGACTTCCGAACTGCAATTTTCCCTCTCAGAGTTAACTATTCCGATGTCTTTTGTGTTGCTGCTGTTGTGGTTGTTATCAGGGAAATAACTGGGCAAGCTTCCATTGCTACATGGCAACACTTTTTCAGACAAGTGATCGATTGTGTGCTGCCAGGTTTTCTGCATTCATTCCTTAAGTATCTTTGTGTCTCTGTTGTTTCCTCCTTTTTACTATTTAGGATTGGATGGGTTGAATCTTCTTAGATCCCATCATTGATTTCTGAGAGTGGTGGGTGTCAGGAAGAAACTAGTAGAGCAGGGTAGCGATGTAAAGTTCAGAGCTCAAAGGCTCCATAGTTTACACTGCCACCGAAACAGTTTCCTTCTTTTTTTCCCCCCCAAATACTTTTATTTTTTTCAGTGTTACAAGATTAATTGTTCATGCACCACACCCAGTGCTCCATGCAATACGTGCCCTTCTCAATACCCACCACCAGGCTC
>JAPYYJ010002962.1:0-12114 GCA_028533885.1 Nasua narica | reverse complement strand
TTTTTTTTTTTTTTTTTTTTACAACTTTGGAAAACTGTGTTTTCAGCACTGCTGTTTACATGATTTTTTTCTGGCCTACATTCTCTGTTATCATTGTTTACGGTCTCAGAATCACTTTCCAGCTCATGATGCCCATTATTCCAAGCCCCATGTGAACTAGGCAAAGCTGGTATTTTCTGCATTTTACACACAAGCAAGTTGGGAGCCAAGGGAAGCTGAGTGCCCGGCACCTGCCGTGGGGCTGGAGCACAGTGGAGTCCGAAACCCAGGTCACGAGCTCTGAAAGGAAGGAAGACGCGCTCCAGGGTACTGCAGTGACGGTCAGGGTCAGTGCCGCGGGAAAGCTGGCCTTCTAGGCCCTGTCCCACGCAGGCCCGAGGTCCCATGGGAGAGGACAGGGCCTGGGCCCCGGCTCACGCACCACACCCCGCGGGGCCTCTGCTTCCCCAGCTGTGACCCCGGGACCCAGGTCTGTCTACTTCAGGGAGCTTTCGAATCTAAGTAGCCTCGATGTGAAAACTGATTTTGGTTTGCCGAAGTAATATTTACCTGACTTCGTCTTTCATCACCTCTGTCATGGGTATTCTTCAGTGACAAGATAACTGTCATTTGGTCTAGAAGGGGAAGGCATACATCCCTCAGCGTGTGGGTCTAATGAACTGTGATCAGAGGTTAGAAAGGCACAGAGGTTTTAAAACTAGTCTCAACTTTGGAAACCCACACCGTATTTGCGTATCATATCAAAACACCTGTGGGATGGCCTCACTTACTACCTGTCAGTAGATCGAAAGAGGGTTTTAGTGTTTCTCTGAATGATGCTGCTCCGTGTAACGTGACCGTAAGGCCCTTCAGTTGTATTTTCCTCAAGAGACTCCTTAGATATTGATCAGTGGAATAAAGTCATTGAGCAGCTAGGAACGCCGTCTGCGGATTTCATGAAGAAACTTCAGCCGACCGTGAGGAATTATGTAGAAAACAGACCGAAGTACCCCGGCATCAAATTCGAAGAGCTCTTCCCAGATTGGATATTCCCATCAGAATCTGAACGAGACAAAATTAAAAGTAAGAGGCCCTTTGTTTCCCTCATCCTGTTTCCGCAGTCTGGGCTCCACTCTCGGCCTCTTCAGGTCCCTGTTCTGACGCCTCTGGACGTGGGGAGATAAAATAGTGGAAACCCTCGAATAAAGTGAGGTACAGGCCAGCCTGAAGGCTTAGAGACCTAAAAGTTCTGTCCTCGACAGAATGGCTGCAGTGGAGCCTGTGGTCAAAATGAAAAGGTTTGCGTCACTCTCAACGACTCTTATGTTATTTATAGCAGTTGGAGGGGCGCCTGGGTGGCTCAGTGGGTTAAAGCCTCTGCCTTCGGCTCAGGGCATGATCTCAGGGTCCTGGGATCGAGCCCCGCATCGGGCTCTCTGCTCGGCGGGGAGCCTGCTTCCCCCTCTCTCTCTGCTTACTTGTGATTTCTCTCTCTCTGTCAAATAATAAATAAAATCTTAAAAAAAAATTATAGCAGTTGGAAATCCCAATCTTCCGGTATACGGAACAATTGAGATTCTAGCCCAATGTTGGATAAAATAAGGTCCCTCCTCCCCTTGTCCTGTGCCCGTCACTAAAACTGTGACTTAAGGGAAAGAATAGATTTCGCTCCACCTCAGGGTAAACTGTGCCTCGGTCAGAAAAGCCCCATCTCTCCTTTGTGGACTTTAATTGCCGAAACCTAGGTGAGTTAATGAGCATGTTGGGTTCTTTCCTAACAAGTAATCTCTAGATTTTTTTTTTTTTAAGTATAAATTGCCAACATTACATGCAGTTAGGCGTAGCGGAGGCATCCGTGAAGTGTTCACTCGTGGGCAAATGTGAGATTATCGAATGGCTTCAGAGGTCTGTTCCAATTCTGTCCGAATGGGACATCAGGAGAAGAGCCCGCCCGTGGTCTGTGCCCGCATGTTGGCCGGTGCGGCCCTTAGCCCAGCCGCTGTGCCCACCCTGGTGGCGGCTCTCCCCAGGCACTGTGTCAGCCTCCCATTGGCCTGTGTCCCCCTGGGACCCTGTTCCCAGGCCCTGTCCCCCCTCCTCCCCTCCCAGATCCAGAGGCAAGAAACCGAGGTCGAAAACCTGACCAGTAGTGAAAGTGGCTCCTCGGCTTATTCGTCAAGAAAGAGCCTCAATTGATCTGGAACCTGTCAAAAATTTCTCAAAGCGAACACGTCTCTATTCTGTCTACACTGTCACATTTTCCCTCTGATGTTCTAGGTCTCAGCACTAACGTATTCGTCTAATCATTTGTTTCCACCCTAGCAAGTCAAGCCAGAGATTTGTTATCAAAAATGTTAGTGATAGATCCCGACAAGCGAATCTCCGTGGACGAAGCTTTACGTCACCCTTACATTACCGTCTGGTACGACCCCGCCGAAGCCGAAGCGGTAAGTGTGTGTTTTGGAAGGATATTTGTGCATAAGGGCAGGGCGTACTTGATTCCTTGGGTCTTCCATCCATCAGTCCGAAACGGCTGCGTAAGGATAGCTAGTTCTAGATTCCATTTTTTTTTTCCATTTTTTTTTTTTTTTTAAGATTTTCTTTATTCATCTGACAGCACGAGCAGGGAGAGCAGCAGAGGGAGGAGGAGAAGCAGGCTCCCCGCTGAGCAGGGAGCCCGGTGCGGGACTCCATCCCAGGACCCTGGGATCTTGACCTGAGCCGAAGGCCGATGCTTAACCCACTGAGCCACCCAGGCGCCCACCAAGTTCTAGATTTCAGAGGACTCCTGAATACAGAGACCAGGGGTCATCTGAGACCCAAGTCCCTTTGGAGACCCTTGCTCTTGGGGCTGTCGCTCCATGTAGCTCAAGAGGGGACGTGCCTGTGCTGTGGTGACACGTCTTCCTGTATACGGACGCTGGTGTGGGATCGTAATGCCCCCATTTACGGAGCCCCCAGCATGTACCTGGCAGGGTGCCCCATCAGAGGCTAAGAAACTTGCTGAAAATCCCGAGTTTACCGGTCCTTCCCCAGAGGCCCCCGCCAGAGGGTTCCCAGGGGGTACCACTTCCGAGTGCAGCGCTCAGGTGCGCTTTCCCTTAGCAACACTGGCAGGGATGATCTCTGGCTCTAAGACATAACCTCGTGGGGGCAGGCTTGTTTTAGGACTGGCCTGTGGACTCCACCACCATCATGAAGAGTGTTTCATGTGAAAGGAGAGCCATTTATCGAATATGATTTTGAAGCAGGTCTTTGGAAGGGTCCCGTGTGAGCTGGGGATTGGGTAAGGGGGCTCTAACGTGAAGAGCTGCAAACCTGAGCCAGCACAGTCCTTGTCCAGGGCGGGTCGCTAGGAAGCGGCTCACGATTACTGCTTTATAGTCACATTTGAGCAGGTGCCCCAAGACTATTTGGAGATCATGTAATTATTAAAAGGGCCATAATAACTCCCCCTTTGTGTGGGGAGGGGTTAATTTATTCCTAATTATTTTAATTCAGAAAGTGACGTAATGTTATACTTAACGAAGAAACCTTCAGGAAGCCACGTTTTGAATGAAAGCCACGTGATAAACAGAACGAATCTCCCCGGTGATTTTTACCATCTTCATGCCTCGTTAACGTTTGTAACTGTCGACTTCACGTGTCATTTAATTTTCAGCCACCACCTCAGATTTACGATGCCCAGCTAGAAGAAAGAGAGCATGCGATTGAAGAGTGGAAAGGTAAAGGCAGAGCTGACTTTGCCCCTCGCTCGCGGCGCAGTCGATTATCAGCAGGAGCCCTTCTAGGGGAGGGGCGAGAGGCCCTGCAGCCCCCCTTCGCCCACGTCTTCCCACTCCCTAGTAGAGAAGGAACTGGCAGATAACAGAAAGGAGCTGGTATGAACCACATACTGCCGGCTTCTGAAGGCGATGAGATTCACCAAACAGCCCACAGCCCACTAGGCTCATATCCAGGAGGCGGAAGAACAATTCCCCATTCAAAAGCAAAACTGTAGCGATTGAGAACCTCGGTCAGTGCAGGTCGAAGGTGGCAACGTCCTCTGCCCAAGTAGACCACGTCTGCTGTCCCCGGGGCGCCGGGACCTGAGTGAACACACGCTCAGCAGGGCGATTGCACACAGCCACTCTCGTGGCCAGGGAGATGCTCGAGGCGTCCTCCTCTCGGTTCTCCAGTGCCGAAACTGCTGAGCCCCTGATGCTTCCTTAGTGGGTCGTTAGCTGTCCTTACATGTCAGAACCAAGGAAACTAAGGTCGAAGCCAAGAAATGACCGAGGAATTTGGATTCATTTCTGGCCAGGCTGGAGGGGCTTCTCACCCACGGTTGGATACCGGCTCCATTTGGAGAATCCCGAGTAATGACAGAAACGCTTGCAAAGGGCGCGAAAGCGTCTAGTATTTTAAAATGCTCCACGAGAGCCACTTCGCTAGTCCCCCCGCCCCTGGTAGAACCCCCCCTTGTGGGTTTAGAACTGCCTGCGTTTTTTGGCTGCCTTCACCGTCGGGTTGAGAAGGCGTAATGGATCAAAGCGTGAATGTTTTGGTCTAGGTATATGGTATTACGGAATTAACCGTATATCACGGTTAAAAATAAGGCATCACCGTGCCCTTGGAGTGGTTCCGATTGATTAGGAAGCAGGGTTCAGAGATGCAGAGAAACTGATGAAGCCTTTTGCCTTGCGTTTCTGTTTGAAGAGCTGATTTACAAAGAGGTGCTGGACTGGGAAGAGAGAAGCAAGAACGGCGTGGTCAAAGATCAGCCTTCAGGTTAGTGATTGCTTTAATAGCTCCGTTCCAGTTTCCTTTTCCCCGTCCAACTTTCCTAAGTGGCAGCAGCACGTGGAATGCCAGCTCCCCCGGCCCCGGGTGCGAAGGCTCCTGATGTGAGGTCGGCTCCCTGTCTGGGGTGTCGCGGTGGCGACCGCTGGCGGGTTCCTGCTGCGCGGGGCACCGGACTGCGCTAGAGCCGTCCTGCCTCCCTGCTGGCCTCTCCCAGCTCCACCTGCAGATGAGGGAGCTGAATTTAAAACGTCACCAAGGTGCGTGACCCTCTCTGGACCGGCCCCACCCGGTTATAGAAGAAAATCCGTGCAGATCTAAGGAGAATGGAATTTGGTTTCCTTGTGAGAAAGCTCTTCATCTAATTCTCCCGTCTTCGTATCGGCCTCCCTGGCGGTCGATTCCCCGTGGGACTGTCGGAGACAGTCACACACGTGTGGTGTTCACTCCGGTCCCTAGGGGTCCCACCTGCTTCCTGAGTGAGATCCTTCCGCATTTATTGTCTCACTTCGCATCCCCTCCCCCCAAAAGTGCATGCACACGGAGGCACAGCCGGCCCTGCATACTTTCTCTTGAATTTTCTATTCAGCATGACGTACGTGTCGAGCATCTAGAGATTACGTAACTTCAGCACAGAATTAGGTGCCTGTGGCTAACAAGGCACAAATTTAAGACTGCGGGCACTGGCCTCCGAGAGCTCAGAGCTTTGTTTTTGCTCATGCCAGACTAAAATACTGGCTAGAGGAAACAGCATAGTTGCATGTACCTTAAAAAATCAAAATGTTAGTTTTCCAGATGTATAAATCAAAAATAAAATGAGCAGGAGGCCACTAATTTTTTTTCCTTTTTGTTTGTTTGTATATAGTTTTTATTTTAGCAGGGTTTTCTTAATTGAAACAGCCAACATATAGGAAATACTTAGTTTCAGATGTAGAGGTCAGTAATTCATCGGTTGGGTAGAACACCGAGTGCTCATCACATCACGTGCCCTCCTTAACGGCCATCACCCAGTTACCCCACCCACCTCCCCTCCAGCAATCCCAGTTTGTTCCCCAGAGTTAAGAGTCTCTCAAGGTTTGTGTCCCTGTCTGATTTTTTTCCAGTCCGTTTTTATCACAAAAGAATCCTTCCAAGGCTGCCGCTTTCTCCCTCGGACAAAGTGTGGATGTCTGTAGCTGAAATATCTGATGACCCTCGAGCCCTATTTGGGCTTCATTCAGCCTTTAGTGACACCGGGAGCTGTAGGATAAATTCAGCAATTTTCTGTGAAACCCTTTTTTTTAAAGAGGCAGGTGTTTTTCAGCACGATTATACGCACGCACGGATGTGACGTTTAGCCCCTGGGAAGAAAAGGCGGATGTTTGGGATCCTGGGCCCCGAGAGGGATTCCAGGAAAAGCCGGGCGCGGGCAGCCGGCTCACCGCTCACTCGCACTGGCAGGGAGGCCTGGGAGCCGCGCCGCAGCGGGGGGACGGCCCCAAGTCTCGCTGCCCGGACCCGCAGCCATGTCGTGCGTCAGATTTTATTCTCCTTGGTTTTCTTAGCACAGATGCAGCAGTAAGCAGCAACGCCACTCCGTCCCGGTCGTCGTCCATCAACGACATCTCGTCCATGTCCACCGAGCAGACGCTGGCCTCAGACACAGACAGCAGCCTGGACGCCTCCACGGGACCCCTCGAAGGTTGCCGGTGATAAGTCTACGAGCCGCAAGCTCGTCCTCAGTGAAGGAACTCTCGCTTCCATGGGCCTGAAATGCTTGGGGGTTGATGGAACCAAATAGAAAAACTCCACGTTGTGCATGTAAGGAACACGATGCCTTGCCCCTGCTCAGTTCCAGTAGGATTGCCCGCCTAGATTTGACGGTGAAGCAGACTGTGTCTGGAGGGCACGAGTGCCAGCCGCACTCGTAGAGATGTTGTGCAAGGCCGGTTCAGGTGAGCAATTAGAGTAGATGATTTTGTTTTGTTTTGTTTTGTTTTAAAGTTGTACGGTAATAGTAGTGACAATTTCTCATCCTCCGTAACCGTTGGGACTTATATGCATGTGACCACGTGTGCTTGCTCAGGCTTGCCCTCTAGCACTTTGGAAATCAGTATTTAAATGCCAAATAATCTTCCAGGTAGTGCTGCTTCTAGAATTCTCTCTTAATCCTCTTCAGTAATTTGGTGTCTGTCCAGGAAAAAATAGAGTTATGTGTATTAATTGGCCACCATCATATTATCATATCTTACCTTCTTTTACGGTATGATTTATTCTATCTTTTGTATTTCAGAAGGAATATAATTAAATCTATTTAATAAATAAAAAAAAATGCAACTTTTTTAAATCTGTCATGTTTTGGGCTGAGAATTATCACTGCTAAAACCAAGACACCTACCTATATGGACTCTCTGTTTCCTCTAAATTGTCTTAGTCTGGGATGACTGTACCTTCAGCTTTATTGCAAGATAAAATTCTCTGTTTTGTGCTGCTTAAGACATACATGCCTTTACAATCCTAATCTACCCTCGCTCCTCTCTCCTGGTCTTCTGGACTCGTTAAATTAAAATGCCACCGAAAACTTGGCGCCTTCCTGATTAGGCGCCTAACGCTCCACATCAATAAGCTGATGGCAGATTCTCGAATCCATTAGTGGTGAGAGCAGAATTGGACAAAACGGTCACTGAAGATGACTGCAGTGACTTGAGCGCTTGCTTCCCCCGAGACTGGTCAGGGTCCTTCCCTGGGAGGGGCACCGACTCCCAGGGCAGCAATTCCGGTTTCCAACCTGAAGTTCTTACCCGATTTTCTTTCTTTGCTGAAAGGAACCCTGTAAACTGCCCCCCCTTCCTGACTCCCCCACCTTGGATCTGTTTTAGGAAGCAAGGCGATTCAGGACGCCTCTGGGATGGTGGTGTTTTCCAGTTCGTGGAGCATTTCCTTTTCCTAGAGGGAAACCCAGGGATTTTCTGGGAAGCTGCCTCACGGGGTTATGGAGGAAGCACCCTCAAGAGTAGTGGTTAACGATCGAGTATTTTCTGATTTAAAACTGCTCACCTGAAATTGATGCTTTCAGACTTTCTGATGTGGAAATCACTCGGAGTTCCCGAAGCTACTGAGCACTGGAGTATCACGGCAGAACCGGGCTTCCCGTGGTCCCGTTTTGGCCCCCTGTGCTCACTATGCTTATCCCTTGAGCTGCTTCTGTTATAAATTCATATCCTGTGTTTAACTGTTTGGGAAGCTATTGGGTCAACATTCTATAGAATGTGTTCTGAGGAGGAACTTTGATAAGAAAGTTTATTACAAATATCATCTAAAATATATGATTCTCTCCACCACTTGCATCTCGTTGGTTGGTCTTATCTCTGGAGACTGGAACCCTTGATGAACAAAACTCATGTTGAAGTAACAGTTTTATATCGTGAGGTTTAGATACGTTCAAGTTCAAGGTGGCAATGCTGACTTGGATTGAAGCAGAAAGACCTGTGATGTGGCTCAGGCTGGCTTTGGTTTCGGAGACCTGACGGTGCAGCAAAGAAAGTTACCATTTTCCGTATTTAAACATCTTAACACGGCCTTCTCTCTAATATACATGCTTTAAAAAGACTTCACTCGGTCCATGTCTAAAAGGAAAAACAAAGAAAGAGGAGCATTTTAAAAACGCGTATCTGCCCTAGGCCTCTGTGAATGCAGCACGGGGATGCTGAGGGCACACAGAGCTCCTGCTTCTGGGGGGCCCTTTGTGAGTGGAGCCGGGTGCCCCCCGCAGACTGGCTTTCTGCTCGCTTCTTCCTCCGAGCATTCACGGGCGGAGCCTGTGTCGGTGCGGACGGGCTTCCTGCCGTGCCCACCTTCCGCAGACATGCCTCACCCCACGTCAGGGTCCTCCCCCCTGAGCCGAGGTGTGCCGGGGTCCTGGTGCAGTGTAGATGGTTTCAAGCTGCTCTCGATGGATGAGTGCTGACGTTGGAAAAAGAACCCAAACGTGCGCAACTTTCTCATCTCTTCTATTTTATTTTGGTAATTTATGTTGTACACAACCCTGGAAGTAACTATATTGGACACATATTTTTATAAGCCAGGTAACTTATCATTAGCCTGGGAACTTGGACTAGGTTTATTTTATCTGTTGGCTTCGTTTTCAGTCATAAAGGAAATGACTGCCTCCCCTGGTCGGGTCTTGACCTCCAGCGCAGGTTTCGGAGAGTAGATAGGGTCTCTCAGGGCAGGAGAACATTGTAGAAACACAGACTGCTCAGTATCGATGAGTCGGGCTCGTGGAAACGGCAGTGAGGCTCTGTTCTCTCCGGGACACAAAACCCAGAGCCTCCGAATGGGAAGGAGAAAACCCTTGGCAGGGTCCCTACTGACACCCAGAGCCCCTGGCTGGACCGCTGGCTGGGACACCGGTTTAATCCATCTCCAATGCCCTGTAAGTCACGGTGAGGATGTGCGAGTTCGTCCGGTTGATTTCTAACGTCCTCCTCTGGAGTTCCGTGATGGCAGCAAATACAGGCATGACCTTCAGACCGCAGCTCTCAGAAGTGACCTCGCCCAACGTTTTAAAACGTTGTTTTAAACGATGTGCGTTTTGATTGGTGGAAATAACAGAGATAACATTTTAAAAGAGAAGCGTAAAGCATGTCCCGTTTCTGTGTGGTTTTAAGTGACACCTGGCTGTATTTTCTACATCAGCATCTCCGACTACAGAGTTAACATGAGCATGGCTCGATGCTGGCGTGTCGCCATCTCCATCGATATTAGCAAATGTTGTTAACTGACAGGCAGACCGTCTCTCTTACGCCTCTGACTGAAGATGTTCTGCAAACTTCTGCATCTCGGTTTTCAGAAATACGCAAGTATACAGAATCGAATATCCCGAGTCTTGGTGTTTTCCTCACCGGGCGCGGCCGGGGGGTCTTCCCCTGTCTTACTTAGAATGGTTCACAGTGCCTGTCTGCTTGTGGTTTTGTGCAAGGGATGAGCCACTTTGATTTCGCTTCTGGGCTTGAGGCACTTTAAGATGTTCACTCCTCAGGGACGCCTGGGTGGCTCAGTCGGTCGGGCATCCGACCCTTGACCTCAGCTCAAGGGCTTGATCTCAGGGTCGTGAGTTTAAGCCCCGCGTTAGGCTCCACACCCAGTTCACTACTTAAAACCGCAGCACTGACGGGGCCCTCAATGGCTCACTTTCTCTTCTGTGCTTAAAAGGGCTAGAATCATTCCAGATAGAGGAGTATCGGTCTGATTCGTAAAGTTCTCTAGAGAAGGAAAACATTTCTCTTAATACAGGTCAGGGCCCCATCTCTCTCTCTCACCCACTTCAGACTTTCGATGCAGACGGTACGAAAATCCTTTTTATTTATTGACTGAAATGGTTACGGGTAGTCGGGTGGGGGCTTTTTGGGGGGAGGGAGAAGGGTAATCTTTCCAAATAACCTAACATCGTCCCGACGCTCCTACAGCCATCCATATGAACTCAAGCGTAAGGTTCCCTCTGGTAATAAAGCAGTTATTTAGTATTTTGTTTTCAGACCAGGAAAACTGCTAATGAACAGAGAGCAGCCAATCATGTCTCGTGGAGACCGTCTGTGAGCAGGATTTAGGAAGGAGGTGCCTGTCACGGCCCTGGGAAACTTGTCCTTCACTGCGTTCTCAGGGCCCCAGGCCCCATGACACCGAGGTGAAGTGGGGGGAGGGAATGTAGTCGGGAGTCTCAAAAAGAGAACACAGGGGTTCGGGTCCAATGAGATGCATCATCTCTGTGATTCCTTCCGTGTGGAACTTAAGTCCACGACTGAAAGGAGCCCTAGGTTTATAAGACAGACTTCGTGGAGACACGCGTAAAAGTAAATCTATCTCTTCCAAGAGGTAGTTCGTGCTGTGCTTTGAAATCAACTCTGAACCTGCCCCCCGAAATCCCTATTTTAAATTGTCGATTCTCCAGTAATATTTTCTGCCCTTCTCCCAAACCTTCCCTGACTCTCTTAGAATCCCTATAAGCCTGCTTTCACCTTAATTTCATTTACTCACTTGGCTTTCGTAAAGCCTGACCACAGATGGAGAGACCCTCCAGTCTACACCTTGTTCAGGGCAAGAACGCACCTGGGGAGGCCCCCCGGCCTCCACTCAGAGGGCTTTGATGAAGGGAAGTCCCTCCCCGCAGAATTCTGTGTGGTTTTGACCATCAGGAAGTTCTTCCTGAAACAGAACTGAAACCTATTCCCACGGCATCCACACCTGGGGCCCCAGGCCTCTCCCTCCGATGAGTTAGAGGGAGTCCTCCGTTGGTTGAAAACATAAGCCGCAAGTCTTCCTTCCTCTAGCTGCAACTCAAAGTTCCTCCAACCCTCTCCCTTTGGCCCCCAGAGCCTCATCACCTTGGTGCACCCTGCAAATGCGGGCCCCGAAGTGAATGGAATATTCCAGATACGGCCTGAGCAGCGAGCGTGCTCGGCAAGCAGGGCCTCCCCAGCCAAGTAACACCATTGCAGGGGGCCCGAGCCTTCCCAGCCACGGCACCCTTGACCCCTGCAGTCTGTCAGAATCCCTGGATTCCTGCCGTGACAGTTAATCCTGATTCTGTCAGCCTTCACGAGCCTTCCGTCTACCAGCCGGTGACATCTGTCAGTTTTAGGAGCACCAACGTGCCTTCTGAAAATTCATCTAACAGCCCCGAGCGGTAGGACAGAGCCCCAAGGCAGACCCCAGCAGTCACAGAGAGGGACCCATGTGGCTGGCTTGTCGTCCCCTCCCCAGCAGGGGCCCCTCTGCCAACAAGGTCAGGAAGAAGCATCTCGATGGGACTCCACAGAGATGACCTGAGAGCACTTCCTCGTCACATCTCAAGGAGAGAAAGGAGTCTGTCACAGGCACTGGTGCTCGGCATTCGTGCTTTGGTTTTCCCCTGAGAGGAGCAGGTAGGGGGCGCTGGCTTCCCCTTCTAGATCTACACTCTTTTTTTTTTCTCCCCAAATATGTTTATTTTAATTTTTCAGTGTTACAAGATTGATTGTTCATGCACCACACCCAGTGCTCCATGCAATACGTGCCCTTCTCCATACCCACCACTAGGCTCGCCCAGCCCCCCACCCCCCTCTCCTCCAAAACCCTCAGTTTGTTGCTCAGAGTCCACAGTCTCTCCTGGTTCATCACCCCCTCTGATTTCCCCCCATTCACCCTTCCCTTCCTTCTCACAATGCCCTCCATGATTTTTATGCTCCACACGTAAATGAGACCATAAGATAACTGACTCTCTCCACTTGACTTATTTCACTCCACATAATCTCTTCTAGTCCCGTCCATGTTGATACAAAAGTTGGATATTCATCCTTTCTGATGGAGGCATAATATTCCATTGTATAGATGTAC
>JAPYYJ010002961.1:0-12114 GCA_028533885.1 Nasua narica | reverse complement strand
CATAAAGATTGCTCCATTGCCTCTTTATAGAGATATCCCTCATCCTTTTCTGTTTCATAGTTTTTTGTTATAAGTATGGGCCATAATTTTTATTCAATCAGTCTCCTACTGATGGACATTTGAGTTGTTTCAAGTTGTTTCTGTTTTACTAATAGTTTTACAATAAATAGCTTTGTGTGTATATTGTTAAGTGTGTTTGTGGTAGATTTCCAGAATCGGGATTTCTGGGTCAATTTGGCTAGATGTTGCCAAATTTTTCTCTGTAGTAGTTGTACCATTTCACATTCCTGTCAGCAACGTAACAGAGAACATGTTTTTCCACAAAGTAAATTGTCACAAAGCTCTACCAACATTATATGTTGTGAAATCTTTGGATTTTTTTTTTTAAATCTTTGGATTTTTTTTGTTAACCTATTGGCTTTAATAAGGCAAAGATGAATATCTTTGCATATGAGAAAGAACTGTTGGCATTTCCTTTTCTTTTTCCAAACTGTTTAATTCTTCAACTTATTTTTCTATAAGATGGTTGATAATTTTTTTAAAAAAGTCTTGGAGGTTTTTGTGTTTTAGAGAAATATAATCTATTTACTGCCACCTCCCAAGTTAATATCTCCAGCCCTGACTTCTCCATAGAACTGTAGACTCATATGTCCAAATATCCATACCACCACTCTACCTGGTGGTCGATTAGCTAAAATTTAATAAGTTCAAAATAAAACTCCTGAATTCTCACCCCACATGAGCTCTTGAGCTCTTGCCTCCAGTCATCCTCCACTCAGTAATAGCAGCTCCTTCCTTCCAGGTTTTTCAGGCTATATGACTCTCTCTTTTTTTTTTTTTTTCAATTAGTTCACTGACTGAGTCAGCAATTCTTATTGGTTCTACTTTCAAAATATATCTAGAATCTTACTGCATCCCTTCAAATCCATTACTTTAACTTTTACGTGGGCCACTATTACCTCTCACCTGGATTATGGCAATAGCCTCCTAGCTGATCTCTCTTGCCTCTCCCTACCCCTACCCCAGTGTAGTGTTCACATTATAGCCAGAGTTTTCTTTTATGGCATGAGAGACCATGTCATTTCTCTGCTCACAAGTCTCCAATACTCCCCATCATTAAATCCAAGGTCCTTTTATACATGAGTGACTGGATGGATAAAAGAATGGACAAAAGTTGTATTTTATTGACTTTGCAGTTACATCAGACAGAAATATCTCTGAGCCAGTATAATGAAAAACTAAAGTCAATAAGAAAAGAATAAAAATTCCTACTTGGTATTAGGAAAATGCTAGTCCATGTCACCTCAGGAAATGCAAAGAAAAGAAAAATCTCTTGATGTTTTGTTTTATAAGTTTCTGTGGAACAAACGATTTATGCAGAATCTGAATTTTGTAACACCTTTATGGGCATATTATTATTATTATTATTTAGAAGTAATTGAGCATGAATCCTGAACAATTCATTGTCATGTATTCAGAACTAAATACTTGATTCCTGCCTATCAAGAATATGAAATGGAGGTGTGCCTGGGTAGCTCAGGTGGTTAAGCATTCAACTTGACCTCAACTCAGGTCTTGATGTTAGGGTTGTGAGTTCAAGCCCCTAACTGAAAAAAATAATATGAAATGATGGTCAGTGTTTAGTTTGGTGTGAACTAGTAGAGTGCTTGGTTCATATTTACAGTATGAACTGTAAGACACTGGTTTGGGTTGCTGAATTAAATATGTTTATTTAATGTTCTAACATGAATATAAAACATGATTGGAATTCATTTGGAAACAAGAATTCTTCTTACCTGTTGTTCCTTGGTTAAGAGAAGATTCAAATTCAATTCAAAGACACACTTTTTTTAATAAGTGATTTATAATTTCACCGGTTCTAATTTACTGTAAGCAAAGCATCAGATTAGTAATGTGTTTAATATGAGTTATTAAGTTCCCATTAGACTAAATTACCACCCCTAGAGATCTGCAAAACTACTCTGAATTAATTTGCATTCTTCAATAGCCACACACTTCACCTTTTCTTAAATGCCATGGATACTTTAGGATATATATCCTAATATGGTCTTTAAAGAACAGTAAGCCATCTTATGAACTTTGAAATGTGTAGTCTATAAATTATTTTGTAATAATAATAAATTATTAAATTTAGAAATTATTCTTGAAAATTTCTTTTGATTGTGTTCATACATATTAGCACAGTTTCCACATTCACATCCATTCCATTTTCAATAAGTTACAAAAGAACAAAAGCATATAGACTTAATATTTTTTCCAATTTAATTCAATGCCATCAATTTAAAATCACCTTATAACTGAATGATTTAATATTTAGTTTTAAATAGCTTCATAAGCATGCATAATCTAAACATTTCATCTTTGAATCTTATCAAAATCAAAATTGAACCAGAACTATGTTGTTTAGTTAATCTACTCTAGAGTTGAAAGCAAGGGGCTTGTAAGTTTTGTCTATGGAATTTGAGACCACAGTAATGCTTACAGGTAAGGAATAATTTTTAAAGTGTTCATGTGAGGCTTTGGAAATATGAATGGATTAGACTAGCTGACTTGGACTTCTCAAAATAGCAGATTAACATCATCAATAAATGTATTATCTTGATTTTATGGTGATAATTAAGAGTATTCCAAAGAAGATGAAAAATTTCCAATAAACTGTTTATGAAGAGACATGTTTGCAGTGAAAAATGTTGTCACTGGAAGCATTAGACATATTAACTAATGAAACAAGACCTGTGCATATTTACTAACCACATTTTTGCAAAGCAGATTTACTAGCTCAATTCCCCAAAGCTAAAGAAGGTATCAGGCTGGATTAGAAATCAGAAGTCCCTACTGAACTTACATGATGAACTCACATCTGTTCCCTGGTGTATGGCACTAATTTTAGCAGTAATGCAACCAGTATTAGTCTGAGTTGACCCAGAAAAGCACTGGATCACTCAGGGCAAAATTTCAGTGTTCCCATTTTAATCTGATCCCCAAATCAGAGACATATCGTCCCAGTCTTTATCCATACTGTAAATAGGAAGACTTCTGTAAGCAGGGAAACCCAAGTTCTATGGTTTCATTTTCTTCTTTTTCCAATCCTTCTTATATGCTACTGTCAAACTAATCTTTCTAGAACACTTCTCTAAAACAGTCATTTTTCTGTATAAAAATTTCAATATATCCGAAGTCTTTATTTCTATTAAAGCACATGTTGAGTGTCTGAATGTGTAAAAATACCTGCTTGATGTATCAGAAACTGAAAAAAAAAACATGTAAAGAAGAAAATTAAATATTAAATTTTAGAGTAATATGACTGTTACAGAAATGGAAAGAATGTATCAAAAGGAGGAAAATTTGGGGACAGAAAAAAATAGTTGAGAGGTCAGTTTGCAGAAACCCAGGAAAGATGTAATAAGAGTCTAAACTAGAACACTGAGATTGAGGGAGTGGGATTAAAATGATATTTAAGAGACAGAACTATAGAAGGATAGGAAGAAATAATTTCAAGTTTTCTAATTGGATAGAATTGATTAATGATGATGTGAGAAACAGAGACATTGAGATTCCTTGGGGTATATGGTAAAGCTTAGCAGAAAATATGTGGGTTTCAATGGATCATGTTTTAGAATGGAATAAAATCCAAGTTTTACCATACACAAGCTGTATGACCTTGAGTGCATGATCTAGTCTATCTTTCAGATAAAAGGGAAAAATATTTCTGATTTTCAGAATTGCTTTGAAGTTTTAAGAGGAAAAATGCCCCAGCAGTACCTAGCATATAGTATTTATCGATAAATCACAGCTGTTAGCATGATTATTGTTTCTAGACTGAGATGGCCAGTAGGCAGCTGAAGATACATGTCTAGCTCTTAAGAGTGGAATGAAGACTGGAGATGTGAAAATCATTGCTGATATGACAGGAGAATAGGAGGTAATCCAGGAACTGGAAGAAAAAATGTCTGAGGACATTCTTAAATGCTTGCAGAAACAATAGCATTTAAGTAGTGGACTAAAGGACAGTCAGAAAAGGACTCTTGATTAAATGAAAGTAAGAAAGCCAAGCTTCTAAGATCAAGAGCAGAGTGGCCAAAAGTTGTCCCATGTGCAATTGTGCTCTGTGCTAACTGAGTACATCTTCCTCAGGTCACGATTTGTACAACAGTCCAGCAGATCACTTGGTAGAAGCTTATTTTCTTAATAGAAATGCCAGTCATGCTGCTAATCCCCAACTCTAAGACTGAAGACTCAAGGCGACAACTAATGGTATATCACTATGCCCTCCTAAATAGAAAATTTCCTTATAAAAGAGGAAGCTGTTGATCAAATGTGCACCTGATAAAATACAGCTTTCTAAAAGTCTGGATTTAATAACTTGTGACAGTTTGTTTTGAGGAATTTTACGTAACTTTCAACTTGACCCAACAATAGTAGTAGATTGAAGAACAGCTATCAGGGACAGTTTTAATGTCTTCTACTGAATATGGTAGTTGTCCAGAGGATAATGGAGAACTTTTAAATACCAAGGGATGTTAAAGGAAAGTTTATAGTTAATTTGTAACCATCTTGCATGGGGCTTTTTGACTAATCTATAGAAAGATAAGAGAGCAATAGATCTAAGATTTATGCTGTAATATAGTACACATTTATGAAGTGAGGACATTCCATCAACATTATTTAGCATTGCTGGGAAACTTTCTAGAATTTTCTAACCCTGGTCTCTTCCCAAACATGTTCTCCACATCTGCATATTCTATACAATATAGTATTCAAGGTCCATCCTAATGGCATCTTTTCTATGAAGTCTTTTGTGATCCTCCATGTAAAATAAGTACCTCTCGCACCAGACTTGACCAACAATTTATATACACCTCTCTTAGTGCATTCAACATGTCCTACTTTTTATCATTATTACAATTTCATAGGCAAAAAAATATCTGTGAGGGTAAAGACTACATTTTTGTGGTATTTTTGCTGTGCACCACAGCTCCCACTTCTGTGCTTTCTGTGTATAGAAAGCACAGCCAGTGATAAACAAATATGTGGTATCCATCATTAAAATAATTTAATGACTGGTTATGATTATCACTTCAAGTTTTGTCCTCTATTCCAAAGAGTCAGTTTATTCATTTTATTTTTAAAAGATTTTCTTTATTTATTTGAGAAAGAGAGTGAGAGAGAGCATGAGAGGAGAGAAGGTCAGAGGGAGAAGTAGACTCTCTATAGAGCTGGGAGTCCGATGTGAGACTCGATCCTGACACTCTGGGATTGTGACCTGAGCCGAAGACAGTCGCTTAACCAATTGAGCCACCCAGGTGCCCAGTTTATTCATTTTAAATAATCAGGGTGATTTTGTATAGTCTTTTTCAATCAATAGAACATTATTTTCACCTTTTAGATGCATTTCTAACATCAAAATACATTTATTAATAAAAGTGTTTTATTGGAAAGGTTTCACTTTAAATCTCTTAGAGAAGTTCAATGTTTGGATTTGATCATAATCTTACAATAACATATCAGTGTTTTTTTTGTTTTCAATCACAAAGTCTCCTATATTCCCAATTGGCTTTCCTACCCCAACTTTATTATTTAAAGACACAGTAGTTAATATTTTCATTGTTGTTAAGAAAATTGATCAAAATAAACATAGAAACAACAAAATTATTGATTTCAAAATTTTCTGCACTTAGCTTTACCAAATAGAGGTTATCTATATAAAGATATTCCTTGCTTTTATTCAATAAAATAAAAATAAGAAGGACTTTGATTCCAAAATGCAAATACACATGTTTATTTCCATTTCCTATCTTCATGTTTCCTTCCACTCAGCTCGGCATTGCTTTTTTTTTTTTTTTTTTTAGTCAGCATTGCTTTTTAATACTTCCTATTTTCAATACTTATTTCAGTTTTCTTCCTGCTCCTGACATGTGTGTGGTAGAACTTGACAATTTTATGTGTTGCTTACAAAAAAGAGAAGAATGCTTTTCTGAAGATGCCACTGTTTGTAGTTACATAAACCACTTTTCATGATAAGAATTTTCTTATATTTATTCAGAGGGTTCCATTCTTTTCCCTTATGACTTGATAATGGTCCCGCTATTCTAACCCTTCAGTAAAACCATGTTTAGTACACAATTTGAGATATTTCCAACATATACTATTCTTCATATAAGAAGAAGAGATTAACTTTTTAATAAAAGCTTCTTTTGAATTAGGAAAGAATTGCTACAATAGAGAGGGAAATACCCGAGGAAATTTAATCAATGATGGTTTTGTGTAGGCATTAATAATTTATTTGTTCTGAAGGTTTTTGCAATTTTGTGGTAGAATGGAAAAGAAACTGTCACTACTGTCCAGGCATTACTTCTTTCACTGTGAAAGCATTGATGATTATCTAGGCTATTTCTTCATACCTTTTACAGAATCCATTTTTAGCGGACCTCTACAAACTAGGGATATCGTCCATAAAGACTTACAATTGCTTTGCTCAGTGGTATAATGAAAAAAATCATGAAATCTGCAACCAGACAGTGTTGTTTAGAATCCTGTGTTACCTAAGGCAAATTACTTCCCTATCTGAGCTTTTGTTTCTCTTATTTGTGAAGTGAGAGGATTGTAAAGTTAAAGGAGATTACATATGTAACTAGTTGTAATATCAACTAGTGCCTTGCTCATAAATGGACCTAACCAGTATAAGCTATCTTTATTCTTAGAGATTTAATACCTGCTTCATCCAGATAAAGAGGAGAATGCTAATTTTGGAAATGTAAAAAGATGCTACAAATAAATTGATGACATTCACACTGGATTAAGTGATAAGGAAATAGTTTGTCTTGTGTAACAAAAGGTCCAGGAATCAGGAAGACTCACACTGTAGGATATCAAGTTATTTCTGTTCAAATTCTGATTCCTTCCTTTCATCATACTCCCATGTTGGCTTTTTTGCTAAGCCGCCTCCCTCATAGTCACAAGACAGCTACCAGCTGAAACAAGGACAACTAATTTCCTTGCTCACGAGTAGTGGGAGTCAGACTATCACTCAACCATGACCTATTAGTCTGTACTTTTGATCTGATTAGGACATTAGATCTTGCACCCACTGCAGGACCAATAACAACCTTGTGTAACTAAATAGGTATTGCCAATTTACAATCACAAACTAAAGTTCAAAGACTTGCTAGATCACACTACTAAAAAGGACAAGAACCAGAATCAGAACACAAGTGTTCTAATGCCACGTTCAGTGATCATAGCAGGACCATTCAGTTTTATCACTAGGATTATACACACACACACACACACACACACACACAAATATATGCACATACATTAGACCTTTATATGTCTCAAGGTAAATATGTATATATGTAGAGCTGTATAGTTTAGCATCAGTTTTAACAAAACCATTTTGAGACCTTAAGTCACATTTTAATTTACTTTATCTGTTCTTAAGAAATTGACCTATATAGTTTAAATGTTCTGTGGTTCTTTAGTCTTGACATATTCTGAAATATTTTTTAATACTATTTAACTCATTTATAATCACATTTCCAACAATGTGATATTTCCTTAAATTAAATTAATCTGTAACTTGTTTAGTCAGTTCTCACCATTTATATATCATTTCTGGCCTTCTTGTCTTTATTCCTTTTAATTTTTTAAAGCAGCAAAATACTGCAAGTGAATCTAATAACATGAATGTATTTTTATGGTCTCTGAGTTTTCTGGTTAGAGACCCAGGCATATGACATAAGTATACAGAATGGTTTAGATTAGTGATTTTACTTAAGGTAACTAATGATTATTTTTCATAAAACACTTATTTCATACTAGACCTAGGATTTTATAATAGGTCCCCGAACAAGAAAATGTGCTTAAAAACTGTCTTCCATGTTTTCTAAAATCAATCTCTACCTCAGCAATAGTATATGCACAGCATACAGAGCCCTTCCTTGTGTTTCATATATATTGCAAAGTGCTCTAGATACAACAACCAATCATCTCCTGCTCTTTATTTTCTTACTTGGAAGGATGATATTACATCCCCTTTTGCATTTGTTTTCAGGGAAGCCCTTCAGGTCTTAACCAACTTTCAGTGTGTGCCTTCTGGATAACACATGACCTGTTGCCCAATACATACTTTTGTTGCTACATAAATAATTAATCATATGTTATATCTTCTTTCCATGGCTGAGATGTTCTCTGAGAAACACTCAAGCTATGATGAATCTGAGAGCCAGAGGTCTAACCTTAGAATCAAAGGCCGACCTTCTATAATGGAATACAGATAGAAACCAATTAAGAAGTTCTATCCATCTACCTCTAGTCATTTGAAGCTATACTGTGTCGAGTCATCTCTCCAGAGGGGTAAATCAGATACTTTCCATTAAGATAAGGCACTGATTATAGACACTCTCAACCCGATAGAATCATAAGGTTTCTGTCCAGTTCCTTTTTATTTTAGGACATGTAGGAATTTGAGACTAGGTTAAAACTAACTCCATATGTTTGCATTTGGGCCCATTTCCTTCAGTAACTCTATCTTACTGAATTTTAGGCATACCAAGTTAAATCACTAAAAATATTTATGGAGAAGAAGTTAAAATTCTCAAGACTAACTTTATTCAAAGCAAGAAAAAGCTAAAATGGTATGCTTCCATATCTCATGTGTCTATCAGCACCTTAATCTACCCTAAAGGATCTTTAGTTTCTAAATGGCTCCATGTTTATAAAAGGAATAAAATAAAGACAAATTTTTAAAAAATTAAACCTATTTGACCAAAGGCTACAAACTCCCTTCGTGAGAGCTAATATACAGTGAAATTTTAAACAAATACCTAACTGTAGGGTAGAAGAATGAACAAATTTATGTTTCAAGTTTGCTTTGATTTTATGGCATATATTTTTAACACAGTTGATTGCATGTGTGTATTTATAACCTAAAAATTGCCCCCTGGAAACTACAGCAGATTCAAGAAATACAAAGCCACAGATCTAAGTGAAATTAAAATAATAGCTGAGCTCAACCAAATATAAGGAAAACAATATTTATAACTTAAAAATATAAGCAAACTTAAATGCATGCTTTTCTTCTTTGGACAAAGTCAGAAATTTCTTGTAGTCTTCCTGTGTTCTTTCACTGCAGAACATCTAGTTGAAATTATTCTTTTCCTAAGTTAGTTCTTGAGAGATTCTACTATCAAAAGTATCAATGCTGTGAAGTTTACTCCTACCCAACTGATAGAGTGGTGGGACACATTTTTCCTGAAAGCTATTAAAAAGAAGAATAATAACAAGTAGACATTCATTCATTCATTCAATAACCATTTAACATGAAAGGAGTAATGACAGGAAAAGGAAGTCAAAGTAAAATAAAAGATCAGTTGAGCAGAGAAGAAAAATAGTGATATGTGGAGATGAGAAATAATGTGGTGAGTTATGTCAACACACTCCAGCCAAGGGCCTCCAGGAACACACTTTGTAGTAGAAAAGTTGAGTTTGCTGCTTTTTGCAACGTGGAAGCATACAAACCATGGGAGAGTTCAGAAAGAGGGTGTTAAGATCATTATAGGATTTGGATGTGTGTTGAGTGCTTTGGGGGAAAGAATAAAGAAATAGGGTTTTGCTCTTGGTTAGAGCCTGCCAGGAAGTGGGGTAACTCTACAATTAGGCATCTTATTCTTGCCCAGGAAGAGGAAAGACCAAACAAGTCTAAAGTTATAACTAGTAAAGAAGAAACAATCTAGTCACTCATATTAGCTGGGATGGAGGGTGTTTGGTCATTTTTTTGGTTTTGATGATATTCATGTTTTTATCTATTTTCAAAAATGATTACGGAGTGGTTTTTGTCTAGATCCATCATGGTCAAAAAGTGACCTTATCTAATGTTGATGTTCTATGGAATTGTTTATGTTCAACAGGAGAAATCCTGGACTCCGCTGTGAGGACCAGGCCAATAGGTAGTAACACCAAGGCCTGAATGATAGTATCAGGCCAGCTCCTAGCTCTTCTCTTTCTTAGCAGGCACAAGATCAGGGTAAGAAAAAAGTACAAATAAAAGTAGTAAATATTTATTTATTGGACACATATTACATGCATAATATATTAAATTCACAACAATCTTAGGAATTAATTACTATTATAATGCACATGTTTCTAATAAGGAAAATAAAGCTTAGAGAAATAGTTACCTGCTTAAAATGGCATTACCTGTAAAAAGTTGGTATCAGAATCCTAGGTCTTTATAGCCAATGCACTTAATCATTACCTTATAAGTGAAGTGAGTATGAGCACAACATTGGTGTATTAAAGATAAGCTTCTCAGAAGAACTTGGGAAGATGGCAGAGTAGGAGGATCCTGAGATGTCCCCATCCTATGTTTACAACTAGCTATCATGCACATTCAAGTCAGTAAGCTGGAGAGCAATCAAAGGTTGGAAGAACAAACTCAACAACTAAATATAGAGAAGAAGCTGCATCTGAAATGTCAGAAAAGTAGAGGGAGACTGCCCATAAGAGGAAGGGAGTTATGCACATGGAGAGGGCAGAGAATCAAGCATTTTACCAGGGAGCTCACACAAGGAAAACTAATCCCCATGAAGTTTAGCTATGAAAACTAGAGGGGCTGAATTCACGAGTTTGTATAGCCAGTGGGAATTCAAGCCTAGAGCTTTAAAAGTCAGCTAACTCAGGACTTGTCAAACCTGGAGGGTCAGTGATAACTGGGTGCCTTCCCTTAAAGGAACAGCATCCTTTGTGCAAAGGCAAGATAAGAATGGCAGTTTACACAATACAGGAGGATAAATAGTAGGACATCTGTTCTTACTGATTTTAGAGTGTGTTGGGGGACTTCTCAAAAAATGAGGGAGCTGAAGGAACCATTTTCCTCCTCCAAGCCCCAGGATAGACACAGAGCCATTTGCAGGAGACAAAGCTGCAAGGAGATTTGCTACCTCACCTGCTAGTAGTGAGCCATACACACAATGAGCAGACAGGAATCATCCTTTGCTGTGTCCAGCCTCATGCTTCCAGCTTCCCTGGCACACAACACCCAGCATAGGACTAGTAGCCCAACATGAATTTTTCTAACACAGCCATTCTGCTCAGAAGATTTTTGGTGGACATGGCCCATCAGAGCTGGCCTATCTGGGTCCTGCTAACACTACAGAGAGTAAGCACAGCCCACAACGGGGAAAGAGGCAGTACAGACTACTAAACTGAAAGGAAAAGTGACTCAGACACAACAGCAGGGGTTAAGCAACACACATAGGATACTCTCCTGAAATGCCAGGTTCTGGTGAACAGGGGGCACACACTCCACTGCTGGGTACTCCAGAACCCCTCCTTCATAAAGTCACTACTTTCAAGACCAGAAGACATAGCTGACTTTCTTAACACATAAAAACAGACACAGAGAGGTAGACAAAATGAGGAGACAGAGAAAATTGTGCTAAATGAAAGAATAGGACAAGGCCACAACCAGAGATCTAAATGAAATAGACATAAGTAATATTCCTGATAGAATATTTAAAGCAATGATCATAAGGATACTCACTGGGCTTAAGAAAAGAGTGGAAGGGTCACATGCACCCGAATGTTTATAGCAGCAATGTCCACAATAGCCAAACTATGGAAAGAACCTAGATGTCCATCAACAGATGAATGGATAAGGAAGATGTGCTATATATATTCAATGGAATACTATGCAGCCATCAAGAGAAACAAAATCTTGCCATTTGCAACGATGTGGATGGAACTAGAGGGTATTATGCTAAGCGAAATAAGTCAGTCAGAGAAAGACAATTATCACATGGTTGCTCTGATATGAAGAATTTGAAAGGCAGGTCAGAGGGTTATGGGGGGGTGGGGAAGAGAAATGAAACAAGATGGATGGGGAAGGAGACAAACCATGAGAGACTCCTAAACTCATGAAACAAACTAAGGGTTGCTGGGAGGTGGAGGGGGTAAGGATATGGACATTGGGGAGGGTATGTGCTATGGCAAATGCTGTGAAATGTGTAAGCCTGATGATTCACAGACATGTACCCTGGGGTATATAATACATTATATGTCAATAAAAAAATTATAAATAAATAAATAAATAAA
>JAPYYJ010002960.1:0-12117 GCA_028533885.1 Nasua narica | reverse complement strand
AAGAGGAAGATAGAAGGAGGGTGGGGAAGAGCATTCTCATTTCTTTGGTATATTGCAGTTCCGGCATGTCCAGAATAGCTTGATGAGAAATTCTACAACAGAAAAAATAGAACCAAGGTAATAATCCTCTTTTCTTTAGTCCACTGGAGTTTGAATTGGTAATCATATCTCATTCAGAGACTGCTCTATTACTTTGTGATCTGTTTTAGAAATATTTTATCTATGACTCAAGCTTTTATTTTTTTCTAATAAAAATACATTTGTTAAAAGAAAATCCAAACATTATAAAAACGTAGTCATTCGATCAGTAAATTTTTACTGAGTACACATTATGGGTCAAACACTGGTCTTTGGTACTGGGGATGTGGCAGCAAGCAAAGTTAGCAAACCAGACATAATTCTTTCCTTGTGGCATCTGTGGTCTATAAAATAGACACTAATAATACCTAATATATATGTAGTGTTTACTATATGGCATACATTGTTTTAAGCATTTCACAAATATTCAGTCATTTATTCAGGGGTTTATTAGCCTCTGTACTATTATCATTTTGGCTAGATAATTCTTTGGTAGGGAGGACTTACGTATTGTAAAATGTTTAGTAGTAGCATTCCTGGCCTCCACCCACTAGATGATGGTAGCATGATGTCACCAAACACTGCCCAATGTCTGGGGGCGGAGGGTGGGGTGTAAAATCACCTCAGTTGTGGGTCGCTGATTTAATCCAGAAACATTTTTTGACAGAGGAGACTAAGGCGTGAAAAGGTTAAGTGACTGGCCCGAGGTCATACAGCTAAAAGATTGCAGAGCCAGGAATAGAATCCAAGCAGTCCTACTCTAGACTTCATATTGTTAATCATTATGATATACTAAGTATAGGGTGCAGGAGAGCATGTAATAAAAGGATGTAACTTAAGCTGATAAAGTTCAAGGAAAAATCTCTGAGGAAATGACCTTAGATCGGACACCTTAAGAGTAACTAGAAATGGGGCGCCTGGGTGGCTCAGTTGTTTAAGCCTCTGCCTTCGGCTTAGGTCATGATCCCAGGGTCCTGGGATCGAGCCCCACATCAGGCTCCTTGCTCAGCAGGGAGCCTGCTTCTCCCTCTCCCTTTGCCTCTGCTTGTGCTCACTTGTGCCCTCTCAACAAAATCTTTAAAAAAAAAAAGTAACTAGAAATAAGATGTGAAGAGTTTTCCAGGTAGAGCAGGGAAAACATATGCAAAGTCACTGTGTATTTGAAAAACTGATAGAAGAGCAGTGTAGCTGAAGTACAGAGTTGAAGAACCTGGTCTGAGGTAAATTCAGACAGATCGTTAGAGTCAGACCACTCAGGGTCCTATATCCTAAGTGCAATGGAAATCATGTGATTACAGTATGACCATATCTATGTTTTGAAAAGATCTTCTGGAGTTCACTGTGGAAAATGAGCTAATTTGTGCGTATAATGTGAGGGAGGGGTTCAAATTCATTCTTTTTAATGTGGATATCAGTCATCATCCCAGCACAATTTGTTGAAAAGACTATTCTTATTGAATTGCCTGAGCACTTTTGTTGGAGATCAATTGACCATAAATGTGAGGATTTCTGGATTCTAAACTAATCTATATGCCTGTCCTTATGCCAGTACCACACTGTCTTCATGCTGGCCCCTTCTGGGCCCGGTGGGAGAGGGAGTTTGGGACTCTCTTTGCCCTGTAGTTCTTCTATCTGTGAATCCAGTGTCCTCCTTCTTACTCCTGCTCCATGTATCTCAGGGAACTGGACCCTATCCTGACTGAGGTCACCCTCATGAATGCCCGCAGTGAGCTATACTTACGCTTCCTCAGGAAGAGGATCAGCTCTGATTTTGAGGTGGGGGACTCCATGGCCTCAGAAGAAGTAAAGCAAGGTAAAAGGTATTTCCCATATTTTCTGGGAGGGCTAGGACAGAGTTAACCACACCACACTGATCTCTTAAGCCACAGATCTCTTAACAAGGAAATAACTAGGGCTTCATAGCCTCTGTGGTCTGTGAGCAAACTGACTCCCAAAAAGAAAGACAGACTTACTGAATATTAGAAGTGGACTGGCTCTTTGAGACCATTTAGTCATTTTACAGGTGAGGAAAGCTAATGTCCAGAATGGTGAAATTATTTTTCTCTGATCTTTTCTCTACACCATATTTCCTCACCAGCTCTGATTTAGGGATTAGCATTTAATATAAATAGGCGATATGGGCCACGTGGCTGGCTCAGTCGGTGGAGCATGTGACTCTTGATGTTGGGATTGTGAGTTTGAGTCCCACACTGGGTGTAGAGATTACTTAAAAATAAAATCTTTAAAAATAATAATAAATAAAATAGTTGATTTGTACACATGATGTATAGGCACCGAGAGCAAAAGATATACTTAATGCCATAAGGGGATTTTGGGGAGTTATAGGAATATTCTAAAACTGGATTGTGGCTATTGTTACAAAACTCTATAAAGGTACCTTAAAAAAAATTGAAATGTACACATAAAAGGTGTGAATTTTATGGTATGTAATACTTCAGGGGCTCCTGGGTGGCTCAGTTGGTTAGGCATCTGCCTTCACCTCGTGATCCCAGAGTCCTGAGATTGAGCTGTGCACACTTGCTCTCTTTCTCTCTCTCAAATAAATAAAATCTTAAAAAAAAAAAAAAAAAAAAGACACTTTAATACAGTATTGAGCCATAATATTGAGAAAAGAGTATGTACTCTAGGGGTGCCTGGGTGGTTCAGTGGGTTAAGCCTCTGCCTTTGGCTCAGGTCATGATCTCAGAGTCTGGGATCGAGCCCTGAGTCCCAAATCGGGCTCTTTGCTTGGCGGGGAGCCTGCTTTCCCCTCTCTCTCTGCCTCCCTCTCTGCCTACTTGTGATCTCTCTCTATTAAATAAATAAAATCTTTAAAGAAAAAAAAAAGAGTATATACTTTAAAGAGTATGTGAAAATAGCATAGTACATAGTTTAAAGAAAGCCTTTCACTCCCTCCCTCGGTCTCCCAGTTCCCCCAGTCACAAGTTTTGAAGGGATAAATACATTGGGAAAGAATGTGTGCCACAGTCCAGTTTCATTTACAAGTTGATTCTCTGGATTTTTAAGACGACCATTTAATTCCTGCTGGTGAAGTATATGCAGGATTCTCTGATCTAGAGACTTGAAACACAGCATCTGTGGCATTCTTCGTGATTTGTGTTGATAGTACGTGGCAAGGGAATTATTTATGACCCAGAATGGTATTGCTTTGATTTGGTGTTTAAGGGAAGATGTATGCTCATTTGGAGTTTGATGCGCATTGCTATTCATAAAGACTGTCACTGTTCAGAGCTGTGTGTCTAATACAGCAGCCACCAGCCCCATGGGACTGCCTAAATTTACATTTAACTAAAATTAACTAAAAGTAAGAATTCAGTTTCTCAGTTACATTAGCCACATTTCAAGTGTTCGGTAGTGGCTACCATCTTAGACAACACACATATAGAATATGTTATTTATCACAGAAAATTCTTTTGGACAACACTGGTGTAGAGAATGGAATATAGTGTACCCAATATATTTCAGTCTTTGCCCTGGAAATTTAAGTATTTTAAGGCTTACTAATTAATTCTAATGGGAAAGAAGTAAAAAGTCTTTTGTACAAAAACACTTACTATAGGGGCGCCTGGCCTTCTCAGTCAGTGCGTATGGGACTCATGATCTCAGGATTGTGAGTTTGAGCCCCATGTTGAATACAGAGATTACTGAAAGATAAAAATCTTTTAAAAGTTACCATAATCTCCAATTACTGTGGTTTCCACTTATCTATAATAAGGACAAAACATTTAGAAATAACCCCCGGTGTCTAAAGATGGAGTTTAAAAAAATGTGGACAATCTGCCTGATAAAATATCACACAGCTATTAAAAATAAGTAAGTTAAGAAAAAAGAAGCTATTTAGAAACATTGAAAATATTTATGATATAATCTTTTTTTATTTTTTATTTCAGTATAGTTGACATACAATGTTACATTAGTTTCAGGCATATATAATAAACCTTTTTAAAAGATTTATTTGTTTTAAAGAGAGAGAGCGTGTGTGCATGCAAGTGCACGAGCAGAAGTGGCAGAGGGAGAGAGAACCCTCAAGCAGATTCCCCGCTAAGCACCGAGCCCTATGCAGGGCTCCATCTCATGACCCTGAGATCATGACCTGAGGCAAAATCAAGAGTCAGGCACTCAACCTACTGAGCTACCCAGGTGCCCCAAGACATAGATGATAGAATTTCTTTTTTTTTTTTTTTTAAGATTTTATTTATTTATTTGATATAGAGACAGTGAGAGAGAGCATGAGAGGGGAGAAGGTCAGAGGGAGAAGCAGACTCCCCGTGGAGCTGGGAGCCCGACGTGGGACTCGATCCCAGGACTCCGGGATCATGACCTGAGCCGAAGGCAGTTGCTTAACCAACTGAGCCACCCAGGCGCCCTAGAATTTCTTAAAGCAGAATACAAAATTGTGTCTGTACTGTGATTATAACCATGTAAGTTATGTACAGATTGGGAACAAAGACTAGAAAGGAACCTGGGAAAATGAAAACGGTTGAACTTTTTCTCTTGGGAGAAAAAAGTGAGTATCCCTTTCCTGGCTGTCCGCTTAGAGCACCAGAAGAGCCTGGACAAGCTCCTTAACAACTGCCTGTTGAGCTGCACCATGCAGGAGCTCATTGGCTTCTATATCACCATGGAGGAGTACTTCATGAGGGAGACTGTCAACAAGGTAGGACAGAGGACACACTCCTTGGAAAGGGGCTTCCTGTGCAAGAAGCCAGGCTGAAGGAAATGGCCGAGGCATGTCACATTTCTTGGCCTGCTTTGAGAATATCCTTGCATGCAACGGAGCGGTACCCCTTTGTATGATTAGAGGGCATTATTAGAGTTGTCATGCTTTCCAGAGACCCAGCTAGGACGTCTTTCCCAAGAATCACAAAAGATCACCTCAGCTCCTCAGGGAGCCCACTTGTGCCCTACCTCCCTGGAAGTATGTGGGTAAGGAACCTCAGGGAAGAAGGGCCTCTCCCGATGTCTTCCGTCCTGGGTAACAGATGTCCCCAGGGCAAAGGCCCTAAATACTTAATGTCCTAACATAGTCATCAGTAGGGAAATGAGCTGTTCGGGCTAGGAGGATCTTGCTAAGGTGTGACCAGAGTAAGCCATGTTGGGAGAAGCAAGGGCAAGCTCAAAAGGAAGCAGAACCAGAGCCTATTCCAAAACCATCTAGAACAGTGGCATGCAGAACTGGAGCCCTCACTGGCTGCTTTGCCTTTTGGTTAGGCTGTGGCTCTGGACACCTATGAGAAAGGCCAGTTGACATCCAGCATGGTGGATGATGTCTTCTACATTGTTAAGAAGTGCATTGGGCGGGCTCTGTCCAGTTCCAGCATCGACTGCCTGTGTGCCATGATCAACCTTGCTACCACAGAGCTGGAGTCTGACTTCAGGTAGGGTTGACTCCCTTTCTACTTTCTAGGAATCAGAAAGGTCCTAGTTTTTATTGATTCCTGAGACCCATGTTGCTTCCTTTTTTTCCATATGATTCTAGTTTAGTGTTATATAGGATAAAAGCTCCTATCCATGGTACAACATCCTTGGGTCCAGGCAGCTGTAGAGCAGCCAGATATAGGCCAAATCTGTGCTCCCTGGACTAGACTGGAGGGGGTTACTGGCCCTCAGGCCTTGGAAAGAGAACAGGCAGCTCAGGTGAAGGCAGTAGGTATAATAGCGATCATAGTTACCATTGCTACAAACCAAGCACTATACTAATTTCCTTCTCATTCAGTCCTGATAACAACCCTATAATGTAGGAACCATTAGCTCTCTTACAGATGAGGAAACTAGGGCTCAGGGAGAGCATACACCTCATAAATGGTGGAATAGAGCCCAGAACTGACTCCCAAAACCTGTTCTCTCACCACTTACTTACATGGTACTGCCTTTTACTGAGCTCTATGCCTCCTCCTGGGTTTGTTGTAGCTCAGTGGCGATAACTGAAATCCTCATAGGGAGTAAAGAACTGGCCAGTCTCTCTATATGTTCTGTAATATCAGTGCCCTTAAAGAGGCATTGGTCTCTTTCATACCCTGGGTGCTCAAGTTCTCCTACAGTGGTCTCAAGGATTGGTTATTCCCTCAAAAGAGCAGCTCATGCTGCTGGGTTAGGGTCGTGTGCCCTCTCTGGTCCTGCCGTCCTGGAAGCCAGATTGAGTGCTGTCAATTTCCGTGTGCCCTTCTGCTCCCCTCCCAGGGATGTTCTGTGTAACAAGCTGCGGATGGGCTTCCCGGCCACCACCTTACAGGACATCCAGCGTGGGGTGACAAGTGCCGTGAACATCATGCACAGCAGCCTCCAGCAAGGCAAATTTGACACAAAAGGCATTGAGAGCACTGACGAGGCCAAGCTGTCCTTCCTGGTAGGTAGCCCCATAGATTGGGAGCTGGTCCATTTATTTCAAGAGGTTAAATTATAACTTCTAGGGCGCCTAGGTGGCTCAGTTGGTTGAGCGGCTGCCTTCGGCTCAGGTCATGATCCCGGAGTCCCGGGATCGAGTCCCATATCGGACTCCCGGCTCTGCGGGAAGTCTGCTTCTCCCTCTGACCTTCTCCCCTCTCATTCTCACTCTCTCTCTAATAAAATAAATTTTAAAAAAAATCTTTAAAAAAAAATTATAACTTCTAAGCCACAGTATAATTAGCTTTCAAGTAGAGACTTTTCATGCAGTCTTTTTATAGAAGGAAAACTCCTCCATTAAAGAAAGCTCCTCCTAGAAGTTTCTGAAACCACTTCTTATTCAGGGACCTTTTTCTGAGCAGTCGAATCCAGGACGTCGCTGTTGCCTGCCTGGAAGCCTGGGCACCCCAACTCTCCCAAGTGCTCATTCCCAAGAGCACTAGGAAGCTGTTCAGGGGGCTCCGCTGAGTATCAAGCCTGGCTTGCATCTGCCAGAGAAGCAACTGTAATGTCTCTGCAAAGCCTCCAGACTACTTCGCTGAGAGCAGTCCCACAGCGTGGAGGGGTACTGACCATTTAGGCCTAGCAGGGCGGTTTTCCTAGCACACTTCTTAGGCTTCCAACTTCCTTAGAAAGATGATCTTTTTAAACCTCTTAGCCAGAATGACAGACAAGATGAAGCAGTGTCTTACCAGTTGTGTGACAGCAGGGAATGGAAAAGCATGGAAGGATGAAAGGGTTTGTACAAGGTTAACAGCCAGTTTGTGATGAGTCAAAAGAATATAGATGAGTCCTGCGCCTGTGATCAGCCCTTTCTGGCCTGAGTGGAAACAGTGCTGTCAGAGGTAATTCTGCTCCACCCCCACAGCGGCAGGCTCTTGAGTCTTCTTGGCTCCTGGGGTTCAGAGCCTGAAGGAGACATCTAATATCAGAACTCTCCATCTGTAGCCTACAAATGGGGTTCTCTGGACACCCTGGGGTTAGATGCCAAATCTGTACCTTTTTTTTCCCCCTGGAAGCAGGGTACTTGGCTTTTATCAGCTTCTTTTTTTTTTTTTTTAAAGATTTTATTTATTTATTTGAGAGACAGAAAGTGAGAGAGAGCATGAGAGGAGAGAAGGTTAGAGGAAGAAGCAGACTCCCGTGGAGCTGGGAGCCTGATGTGGGACTCGATCCCGGAACTCAAGGATCATGACCTGAGCCGAAGGCAGTTGCTCAACCAACTGAGCCACCCAGGCGCCCCGCTTTTATCAGCTTCTTAAAGGTATCTGTGAACCCCAAAAGAGTTAAGAGCTGTTGTTTTCGGAGACAGAAGCATAAACATACTAATAACTACCTACCTGTGCAAGTTAACCCACAGTAAGTCGTCCTCAGGCAGATTCAGTATGGAGGCTCTTTAGGCAGCCCCACTCTCTTCCTGTCACTGAAAATATTTTCCCTGAGCATGGGTTCTAGTGATTTGGGATGTCCTGGTTGTTTCCAAGAGACAGGATCAGCTCCAAGAAGCTTCTGAAATCCGACACCTTTGGAGAACTTTGCCAAAATGTCTAGCAGCCCAGTTTCCTATGACTATGAACTGACTTAAATTTTTCATTTTGTTTGCATTCTGTTATTTCATTTTCTACAGAATTTACTTTTATTCATTTCTCTGCTCAGAAATGACCACCTAGCTACTGACACCTCAAAGCTCTGCCTCTTCGTTTGGTGGTTTGTTGACAGGCTCTGGAGTCTCACCCATCCTGCCACTCTAGTGCTGTTCTCTTCCCCTTGGCCCCACAAGTCCCCATGCCACTGGCTGCCACACAGACAGCTTCATTGTTTGAGGGCCCAGAAGATAAGGCCAACAGGAAAGGTGATGCTAAATGCTTGGTGGACAGGTTTCTCGTTTTCCCGATGCCATCTACTTAAAATGTCATCACTCTCATCACGGCACCTATTTCTTATGTCACCTTGATTCATTTAGCTGTCAAGATGAATTCCCCAATGGTGCTGACATATCAGTCGCCATGAGCCGGGGATAAGCCCAGTGAGTCCATGCTTACAAGGACTGTCAGTAAAATGAAACTTTGAAATCAATACCTTTTGAACTCAAATCCATTTTTCCCCTTATGATAGATTTTTCTTATGCCCTTAAATGCCTTGGAAACATTTAAGTTGTGGCCTTCATCCTTGAGCTGTCATGATGGTGCACTTATTTCTCTGTAAGTTTGTGATGTTAGCAGCCTTTGTGTGGCATGCTAACGAAAGGCTTCAAGTCTTACCCATCCCCCATGAAAGCAGCCTTAGCACTGTCTGCAGCATGATCTTTCAGTATTGGCTGCAGGACAGTGATGACGGAACCACTCTTGGGGACACAAGGGGGTCACATCCTAATCTCAATCCCTGGGGTTCTAGGATTCTTCTTTTACCCCCAAATCCTGAAGCTCCTGGCTCATCTCTTGAAAATTGGTTCCTTCCTGCCTCACCCCTGCCTTCATGGTCATGCCCCCAACACACCAGTTCAGAGACAGTATGATCCTCTCAAACTCTATAATTCCACCCCTGCACAGCCTCTAGATTAGTACTCCCAAACCACAGCTATGTTCATGCAGCATTCACCTGGTAGGTAGTAATCCTTGGACTTCCCGTTGTCCACAGGAGAGCATGGCTGCCAACTTCTAGTCTGACTTCAGTCACCCTGCAGCTTTTCCTCTTGCCATTTCCTACACATATCTGTGCACTGACTCTGCTGATCCCCAAATACCTTTTGGGGTTTTCTGCCACTCTGCAACTGTTTATGCTATCCCTTCTGCAGAACACATTCATTTACTCATTCATTCAATACATACTTATTGAGATGGTTCTATGTATCAGGGATTGTTCTAGGCTCTGGAACTGCACTGCCTGATGCAGTAGCCAGTAGGCAGAGATGACTATTTAAATTAAAACCAAAAGTCTAGTTCCTGAGTTGTACTAGCCACATATCAAGTGTTCATTAGCCTCATTGACAGATGGCTGGGGGCTACTGTACTAGACAATTAAGATTTAGAATATTTCTATCATAAAGAAAGTTCTGGTGGGCAGTGTTCTACTAGAGACATAGCTCTAAAGAAAGTAGAATAGATCCCTGCCTTCATGGAGCTCTCATTCTAGTGGGAAAGGCAAACAAAATAATACTGGGTAATCCTAAATACCATTAAGAAAATATCAAAGGGAGGGCGCCTGGGTGGCTCAGTTGCTTGAGCAACTGCCTTCGGCTCAGGTCATGATCCTTGAGTTCCGGGATCGAGTCCCACATCGGGCTCCTGGCTCCACGGGGAGTCTGCTTCTTCCTCTAATCTTCTCTCCTCTCATGCTCTCTCTCACTTTCTCTGTCTCTCAAATAAATAAGTAAAATCTTTTAAAAAAAAAAAAGAAAAGAAAATATCAAAGGGAATGGACAGTGCACTGGAGAAAGGCCAATACAGGTGGAGAAATGTACTTACCTTCATCTGTCAGAATTACTCCAGCCTTCTGGAGCGGAATCAAGCTCATCTCAGTTACCAACTCTGCCATGGAGCTTTCCTTGAATGCTTTAGACCAAAATGTCTCTTTCTTCTAAATGGTGATAACAGTTTGTGCCTTAATCATCACTTTTGTTACATGCTGCTTTTTATGATTGGTATTTCTGCACCGAGCTTATAAGGCAATACAGTTATGAAAGAAGGATCTCTTGGCCGAGAGTAGGGAGACCTGATTTCTATTCCTGGCCTTAGCCCTGCAGCCTATCCCTAACTTTGTCCTCTCACACTGCCTTATTCTTCATTGTGTGTATCGTTACCTGATATTTCTTATCTGACTTGCCTTCTGGAATATGAACTCTGAGAGGGTAGATTTCAGGAAGCATTTTTTTTTTTTTAAGATTTTATCTATTTGGGGTGCCTGGGTGGCTCAGTCGTTAAGCATCTGCCTTCGGCTCGGATCATGATCCCAGAGTCCTGGGATCCCTGTATTGGGCTCCCTGCTCAGCGAGAAGCCTGCTTCTTCCTTTCCCACTCCCCCTGCTTGTGTTCCCTATCTCGCTGTGTCTCTCTGTCAAATAATAAAAATCTTAAAAAAAAAATTTCCTTTAAAAAAAAAGATTTTATCTATTTGACAGAGAGAGCACGAGTGGGGGGAGGGGCATAAGGAGAAGCAGATTCCCCACTGAGCAAGGAGCCAGACATGGGGCTTGATCCCAGGACCATGGGATCATAACCTGAGCCAAAGGCAGACACTTAACCAACTGAGCCACCCAGGTGCCCCAGACAGCATTTCTTAAATGAATGTCACCCTTTGCCTCACTGACCTGGGCTTGGAGCCCAGGACTTCTCCCAGACCTGTGTGCCTAAAAAAAGACCGGAAATCTTGAGTCACTACCTGAGGTCAGATGGCTTTGCTGCCTTAGTGTCAGGCATAGGAGAAAGGGCAAGCCTGATTCACCATTCTGCCCAGTCTAAGACCTGAGCACCCTTCCGGATGACATTGCTGTGTGTGTTCCTTAGCCCTCCTCGGAGCCTCAGGAGTACAGCTGTCAGCCACTGGAATGGTTCAGACACCAGTGAGCAGGAAGTCACATTCTTCTGTCCTCATCTCCCAGGTCACCCTGAACAACGTGGAAGTGTGCAGTGAGAACATCTCCACCCTGAAGAAGACGCTGGAGGTATGGAGAAAATTGCCTGTCAGCTGCAGCCTCTCTGGGCCTGCCTGTGGAGGGAGCACTGCACACTGGTTCTGGTGGGGACTGTGGATTCCCTGGCATTGAGCTAGTCTTCCTTCAGAGCACTTGAGGGAATTCGCTTGCGATCAGCCCACCAGCTGAAAGATCAGAATTCAAATTAGCGTTTCCAGGGCATACTGGGCCCGTGACCTCAGGCAAGTCCCTTAACTCCCTGAGCCTCAGCACTCATCTACAAAACACATCTCCTTCCTGCCCTCATTTTATTGGGTTTATTGGATTTATTGACCTAATTAAAAAGGGGTTAAAAGCACTTTAAAAAATGATAAAGTCCTCTAAAAATGTTAGGAAATTAACATGAAATAGGGTTTACCAAACCCTGTACAAAGCTGTTGCTGTTACCATTCTTTTTAAAGGAAGGCTGTACGGTGTGGTGGAAATTGCTTGGGTTAGGAAATCAGATCCCCCTGAGTTCATAGCTCTGCTTGACCACTGACCAGTTGTGCGGCATGAGACGACTTCTCTAACCTCCCAGAGCCTCAGTGTCCTCTCGTATAAATAGGGAGAATGATGAATGATTTCTGCCTCACAGAGTTATGAAAATTGAATGTGATAATATAAAATACCTGATTTTTGAGAGGCATGATGGGGTAGTTAATAACTGTGCTAATAGTTACACATTACAGCACAAAGCAGTCATTTTGCTAAGTATTAGAAAATGAAGGGCCCAATTCTCCCCACTCCAAAAGTGTGCCTCTGGGAGAGGAGGGGACCAGGGTCCTGCCACCCCAGCAGACACTGAGTCTAAGGAGGAAACGTTACTGCAGAGACACAGGGCTCAGCGCACAGGCTGATGAGTATCGGCTTTAGGGCTGGGCAGACTGAGGGGGCCAGGAGCTAGCACGGGGGGCAAGGTCCTTGTAACTGATGTGATTCCTGAAGGAGGCTGAGAGAGAACA